>JBBPKW010000139.1:0-28984 GCA_038089475.1 Boletus aff. vermiculosoides | reverse complement strand
GCCTGATCATCACAATGAATTCTTGGAGGTTAGGCCGGGCCGCTAATACACAAAAAGTCGGTATATCCAGCACGGAGTTCCGAAGGCTGAGTGCTTCGTCAGAACAAAAAAGACAGGAAGTGTATAGAAGCGCACCAGACCCACTGTATGCACTCCTTGATCTCTCCTTCAGGGATACTGACCCAGCTTCAGCAACGAATTCCTCGCGCTATTGCTACTCGACCTCCCCATGACCAGCAATCAAGGCTGTTATTGGGTCATGGGACACGATAGCAACTGCGGCGCGATCCTCTCCTCGAATCCCAGGCTCGTCGCTGTGCACCTTCGCAACGAGCATGGTATTGGTGCAGGGGATGCAAGAGAGACAGTGACCTGTTTGTGGCGGGGCTGCCATGCACCACCAATGCAGCGGAGGTGCATGATTCGGCACATCTTGTCAGTCCATTTAAGGTTGTTGAGGTGGACGTGTCCTGCCTGTGTGAGGACATTTTCACATAGGGGAACGTCGCACCGATGTCCTGGTGGGGGGATTTGATGGCGTGAATGGGTTATGAGCATCCCCTTGTCTTCCCTCCCTTTCGTTCTTCCTTTTGTCTTCTTCGCTGGTTCCTGGTGTGCGATGTGATGGCATCATTCCTTTTTGTCCAGACGTCCATGTCCGAAGACGATAGAATAGTGTTTGGCAGGGAGTATATTTAGAGCTTCGAGTAGAAAATGACGCTAGCCACAAGTCACATAACGCACGCATCGAAGGAACGCTAATCAAGTCCTTGTGCACATCAAATCATGGGAAGACTATGGCCTGTGGACTAGCGTGTGCACGGCAGCAGGCACAAGACATGTCTTGCCAGTGTCTGTTTGGACTGGCGCGTAAAGGCATCGAATCTGGCCTGACGGTGAACGGAGAGTCGGTGTGTGCGGCATAGCCGAGCAACCGGGTACCGTACAAGACTGCCGAAGGATTTTGATGACGAACGTTACATGCAACTCCTTATGGGGCCTCGAGGGTTCTGATGGCCAGAACCGAGCAGATTTCAAGCAAATGGACCCCGCAGGAACATTTCACTAAACTCAACCATTTGATTAGTTAAACTATTATAAGTAATGACGCGCATGGCGCCGCTACGATATTTTTTTCGTGGATGTCGAACTTACCAATCAATGTGTCGCTACATGGCCAAAACCGCCAGACAAGGTTGAGCGCTTGTTCCAATCCGTGTTTGCACACTACTTATGCCGGCTTCGGCCCAGCCCAATGTTACTCCACTCTAGCCCACACTGCCCCATCGATGAATTGAACCTGTCATGGTTCCAACATTATTCGGGATGGCTGACTTGCAGACCCACGGTATGGTTGCGCTTGGTCTCTTACTGGGGACTGAATTTCAAGAGAGAGGATATCATGTTTGTGACTGAATTGTCAAGTACCACCGATGCAACGCAAGAGTGTCTCTAATTTCGAGGCCGGTACAGCGTTTTGATATGGGCTGTAAATATCTTCTATTCCTCCTGACTTTCCACAGGTGGTTTGTTTTCTTGTCTTCACACATTACGTAATCGTTCTTTATCAAGAACACGTTCACATGAGAATGTTTGTGCTTGTGAGTATATGTAGGTCCATGGAAAGGTACGTGATACATTCACTACTTATCGTGCATCTCTGAACACAAAGTTATATTGTCAAGGAATCGGCATCCTTCCAAGGTATCTAAGATACAGATAACGCTGCACGAAATATTACTTGGTCAAATAGACGGATTTATTCATCAACACTGAGAGCCACTGTTTCTAGAGCCTCCTTGATTGAGAGTTGCTCCTCGCAGAGTTGAGTTGGGTGAAATTATTGAATTTCGAATGCTAATGTTGTAGTTGACACTTGCACCGGAACCAGGACTAGCTGATGAGGATGACTGTGATGCAGCACCGATATCCGACGCCCCATCGGATGGTGCCGTTGGTCCTCCGACCACGCTGGATGTGTCCCAGTCACGGAAAAGGCTGTCGGTAACTGCGTGGGAAACGTGGTGAACACCTGGTCGCCATACCATCCGAAGATTCGTCGCACCTGATTTTGGGTCAGCGAAAGGATTATCTGCGAAGGGATTGATGAGCGAATTCGCGGCTGTGATTATCGATCTTTCGATATCCTCATCCATCGGTCCATCGTACGTGACGGACAATCCGGTGACGGTTGCGTCGGGGGGTATATCATCTGGGGGACCATCTTGTCATTCGTTCTATTGTACTACTGTGTCATGGTGGAGCACGCACCACCAGCGGGTTCCACATCTTCTTGTGGAACTTCTGACAACAATCCCCTGTTTATCGTTCTCCGCATCTGTTCGGATCTGCTCTGTAGGGAAGGGGGGGGTAAACGCTGGGCCCATTCATTCATTGAAAGCTGGGGAAAATCTGACCCTGGTCTCCTCGAATAAGGTCTTGGTGGCATCATGGAATATACGGATCGCGCGATAGTCACTGTACGTTTTGCGAAGATTCAATACTTGAAGGGGGGTTTTGGACTTTGAACGTTCTTCGAGTCTTGCCTGTTGTAACTTCAGTCTGGAGGAGGAAATAGGTGAACCTTCAGCAGTCGAACTACATCCTACAACTAACTGATCGTATCTGGATTTGGTGGTCGCAATGACTTCCTCCCATTGATTGGGATCGGTCCCCATCGAAGTGATCTTGAGCATTTCCTCCAAGGTCGCATCGAGTAGGAACTCTCCTTGGCCGAGCTTATCTCTGTCGCGATATGAAACAAGAGAAAAAATATCCCGGTCAAAGTTGGACGCTGCACCAAGGTTTATTGGAACGACGACGGTGTGGCGCTGAGAGGTAGTACGCATTGATTGCTATTTTGTAGTGTCGGTGGTAAGTGGGGGGAAAAGTCGAGACTTATTTCGGGAGAGCACTTCTACCAGATAAGTACAGCGTAACCAGGCAATTGGACCGGAACGAGTCTGGCCAGATGTAGAAAATTTGGTCTACAACTGCAATTCCCATGAGCACTGTCAGGAACCTTTACGGTATCAGAAATTCATAACACGAACCCAAGTCTGACTTTTGAGAGTTACAAAGTGGGCGATAGTTCGTCGCATAGCTGTTTTCGAGCGTTCGGATATCCGGTTTTTTCTCAGTAGCGAACTTCAAAGTAGATCGATCACATCCAGCTTCAACTTCAACAAATCTCGCCGCGGACCGCCAAGACAGGTTGTTTGGGAGTCCGCGGCGGCTATTAGGGATTCACACGCTTGTGGGTCCATATTTGACCGCGCGTGTCCTCACGTGCCTCTGTGTGTTGTGGTGAAGTGGCTCTGCCCTGACCACTCCATGACAGAAACGCGTGTTGACAAAGAGAGCAGAGCCCAGAAAGAGCTCACTGTTTTCGGTACGACCCAACAGCTTTCTCCGGGAGAACTGGACAGCAGGGAGACCTGGTGGAAGAACCAGTTTGAATGGTTGAAGACTCGAGGATATCTCTTACGGCCCCGCTATGCACCGGATTGGGTTCCATCCTGGAACAAATCGAACAAGGATTGGTTTGAATATGAAGATTCTAGGAATCTCCAGGTATTTTCCTCACATTACATGCTGCCAATGACTGTTAACAGGTTTACAAGGTTGGGCACATTATCGATGCTACTCGACTTTCAGACGGCCAATATGTCACGCTGAAGCGCATCAAAAAATCGGAGCATCCCTACGAAATTGACATTGGACTATACTTCTCATCTGAGGCTCTCGCTACTCAGTCAACCAATCATTGTGTACCCTTCTATGATATTCTTTCCCTCGACGACCAGAATACCGTCGTCATTGTGATGCCTCTGCTCCGTCTTTATTCCGATCCGCGTTTCGACACTTTCGGAGAAGTGATGGAATGCTTTCGACAGCTATTCGAGGTGCCACATACCGGTATATAAGCGTTTCTACATTCTGAACCCTACACAGGGCCTTCAATTCATGCATAAACATCATGTTGCTCATCGGTGGGTTCAAGCTGACAATTTAACTCCATCCATTGATTGTTTTGCAGCGATTGCATGCACAGAAATCTCATGCTCGATCCGAGAGAGCTTTACCCCGATTCCTTCCACCCAATGGAAACCAACCTGAAAAGGGATTACAGCGGTTCTGCAAAGCATTATACGCGCACCCAGCGACCTCCAAAATATTATTTCATTGACTTTGGTCTATCTCGTCGCTATGACTCGGCTGATAATGATCCCAGAGAGGTGCCGATTTGGGGCGGTGACAAGGAAGTACCAGAATTTCAGAATTCGAACGAGCCTTGTAATCCGTTCCCAACTGATGTCTTCTATATCGGAAATGCCATCCGGAAAGACTTTATCAAGGTCAGCCGGCCTTAAATTTATTTCCCCTGTTCAAAACGCGATCATACTCAACAGACGAAGATTGGCTTTGAGTTCATGGAACACCTAGTAGCTGATATGGTACAAGCCGATCCGAGTAATCGACCTAACATGGATGAAGTGGTCGTTCGATTCAATGAGATATGCGCTGGTCTGAGTAGCTGGAAATTGCGTTCTCGTGTCGTGGACAAGGAGGAAGAAAAGATCGAACGGGTCACGCGGTCCGTTTCTCATTGGGCACGACGCATTGGGTTTGTCGCAAGGGGCGTTCCGGCTGTACCTACCCTGGCATCCTAGAGCTCATGTTTTGTTACCGATGCTATACACTTCCTGTCTTTTTTGTTCTGACGAAGCACTCAGCCTTCGGAACTCCGTGCTGGATATACCGACTTTTTGTGTATTAGCGGCCCGGCCTAACCTCCAAGAATTCATTGTGATGATCAGGCTAATGTAACGAGTTAATGTAATGAGCTGTACTGAAGGTAAGTAAGCTGAGTAGCGCGCGAATACGAATACACATACCTCAGTCGTTATACAGGACAGGGCATCTTCGTGTCATCAATGATACCAGTGGCTCATCAGGTGTTGGAACCCGTCAAGGCACTCAGTCAGATACAACTAGACTTTGATAAATGCATTAAGGGTGATTCACGGAGTTCGTTAGTATCTCGTAGCGGAGGTCTACCGTCTGTTGACCCGGGTCGGTGATGCTACAGGTCACCAACGGCGATCTCGTCCGGCACTTACGACCGCGAGACGTCCTGCACAGGGTGACTTGCAAGAAATAGGGACGCTCCTGTCGCGCGCCATGAATGCGGAGAAACGGCTGGTGGTTGCAAACAATCAGCTGCTTCAGCACGAAGAAAAGCTATTGGCTTTGAACCAGGTGACATCGAGTGCGAACGCCAAGTGGGAAGCGCGGGTGAAGGCTGCGAAGGAGAAATACAAGCGGAAGCAGCAGGGAGGTAAGGAACGGGTTCTCGAGTTGGAGACAACCGATCAGGTGGAGCGACAACGGGGTGAGATATTTTACATATGACGGATTCCCTAATATGAAGCATCTTGTGCCTTGCGGAGGTTCAAGTGGTTTTCATTTCTCTGGCGGCTCCACCTCAATTCGGAGTAGTGCTCCCGCGAGGTAGCTTGAGATAGCATCTCGGGATTCCGAGGTGAGGTGAGGTGCATGGCCACACGAGGTAGATTGACGTGGCCCACCCGAAAGGGACAAGATCGCAGTGCTGAGATATGGATGGTAGTCAGCTCGATTAGAGCCGATATGCACCAGTAGACAGACCTACAGTCACAGAACAAGCCTCACCGCTGAATTCAAGTTCTGTCACGAGCATTCCTTGCTTGGTATTACACCACCGGTCCTCAAATGAGAGCCGTTCACTGGAGGAGGTCACGTTCAAGTTGGCGTTGTGCAGCAGCGGCCTGGTCCTCAGGAGTGGGTGTCGAAGGTCCGGGTGAGGCTGCGGGGCTCGGAGATGGTATTAATTTGCCAGCGAAAGCAAGCGCGAGTCGCTCGAGCGGCTCATGATGATGTTGGACGGACTGCCAGGGGTTGCTAATCTGAATGGCTGGGAGCACAGAAGCGGCCGGAGACGATGTTGCATCAGCGGGTGACGACGGACAAGGATATTTTGTGGTATTCTAGCATCTGTGGATCGCATGTAAGGGCTGTGAAGTCCTAGATTGGCGAATCCATTCCCGCGCAGCCTAGTCCTTGTCCTGGGTCCAATGGTCTTCCATCCACCCAAACTTCAATGTCGGGTTAAGTACTTGAGCAAGTAATCAGTTTGGAAGTTGTAGTCAACGAGCGGAAGTGTACTGATTGCGAGCGTGTATATCCGTATCTTTCGAGATTCAGCGGGTATCAACCGAGCTTCCAAACGGACTTGTCGACCGTATCTGCGGGGGATGGTAATAGATCCTTCGCAGCTCGGATTGGTTTCTCATCGAGTGGGAGCACAGTCGGGAGCGTGGGCAATTGCCAATGGGCAACTTCTCCCACAACGGATTTTTGGTGATTTAGGACAGGTTTTAATGGACAACTAAACTTGAAATGACATACAAAATATCATCGGAACAACTAAACTTCAAATTAATCCTAAGTAAACAGTATTAAACTTCAAGTTTAGGTCAGAAAATAAAACAAAACTTGAAGTTTTGGCTCATGACTATATTTGATGATCCTATTTGATGTTAAGTATCACATTTAAACCCAATCTAGATATCCATAAATCCGTTGTGTCCGCTGATACTTCTGGATGATATGGAAAAACGAACAAAACCGACTCTTATTCAGCCTGTTAATTCCAATTGTAACTTGTAACTGCTCTGCTCCCATACAATGATATGCACTGGTCGCTGTAGTACATACTCTTATCACCCAGTGACGGTATGTGCGCGAAAGGTGTTCACCATGAGAATTATGTTACTTCGTTCGTCGAAGATAAGGTCAAGGTGTGGCGACTCAGTTCGGTTACTTAAGGATCTGGCTCAGGTGCACCTTAGTGACCTCACCTCGCGGCAGCACTAGTTCGTAGTCTTTCGAGAAAAGCATTAAATGCCATCCATCCATGTCAATTTCTTCTGCGGGGTCGTACTGGCCTTTCGAGAGTCCCAATGGCAGGGCTCGATCACAATGTTTTTGAGTGTGCATTTTTCTTGTTCCTTACCAGTGACTGATCGACCAACGCGTCGCATAGACAATCGGCATTTCCCGAAGGTGTTTCAAGCTCTCCATAGTACCGAGGGCGTTTCAAGGCATGAACTGAGCTCATGATACACAAAATCGCCACAGGGACAGACGTCACAGGGGATATCACCATATTCCTCGCTCGGTTTCAAGGTCCACCATCGTGATCAAGCACTCGTTCATGAAAACCACGCTTCAGCGCGGTCCAAGGGTCCTCGAGCAACACTCCGGATGGTAATGATCTGAAGAGTCGGCGGGCGATTTGTATGTAACGGATAGACAGGATTAACGTTTAACGTTCAATGGCATGCTGCCGTCGCGTCTCCCACCTGCATGCTCCTCATTCAAAGGACCCGTAAAAATGCCGCTGCTCATGCGCTCATACCTTTGTGACCAATCGGTTCCCATGGAAAGGTTTTTGGTGGCAGATTTATCCTGAAGAGATAGCAAGTGTAACGTCAATCATTCTGACGAAGTTCTCCGAAATATAAAGCGACCCGCATCACATGCAACCGGAATGTATAGTATTATTTTTGGCACCGCCGCGCACCACTCTGCACAATCCCTTACCGCCGATCGCCACCTCCGGTCAACGGTTGATCCGAGCCCCAGGTCTTGCTCCGGCTTATATGACCTTGTCAAGCAGTCCACTTACGTGACCGTTCGATCTGCTGCCATATCTCAATCCCTTTTCTTCTGGGTTTCGTTTGTGGTCGTTCTAGGACAAACAATGGCTACCCTTCCCAGTTTCGACGACACTCTCGGTGCTTTGTTCATTGGCTTCAGCGTGTCTGCAATGCGAGTGCTCCTCATGTCTATAGGATCGTCATGCTGATCATCCAACAGATTATATGGTATGCTTTTCGTCCAGGTGTACAATTATTATCGTCGATATCCTTCCGATAAAATTGGGTACAAAGCAGTTGTGAGTTCTTCTCCAGGAGTGTATCCTCGCGCCGGTCTAATCTTTTTAGGTTGCATTATTATTGTTCGTACTCCTTCAATGTTCACTGCCCCCTTGTCATGTAGTTTTTTCTTCAGGTTATTAGAGACAGTCCACCAAGCTTTGATCGGCCATTGCGTATACTACTACTCAATAACGTGAGTTTCCGTGGCCGTTGCTTACTGATAGTCTGATTAGTCTGAATGCGGTGCAGAAACTACCTCAACGTGCAAGCGCTTTTGGGCAAGCCAGTTTGGTGCGTTTTTTGCCCTCTAAATTCTCTGCCATCTGACAAGCATGCAGGTCTCTTGTTGTGCGTACGCTTTGTTAGTGGCGGACCCCGATCTTATTAAAGCCGCATCTTCCAGTTCCAGTTTCTCCTAGGGGTGGGTGCCATGTTGTTACTGATTTCAAGTGCCTGAGAGCGTATCTTATTGTCTAGGCAATAGTCGGATCCGTTGTTAAATCGTATGTATGTTTTATCGATGATTATTCTCCACATTTAACCCCGATCATCGTAGTTTGTTCTCACTGCGCGTCTGGAGATGTAAGGATTCCATTCTTCCTTGGCGACATCTTTAAATGACTTGCTTCTCTCAGTTAGCGAGGGGAATGTGTGGCTGACGGCCTCTCTGGTGAGTTCTACCCCACTCGCAACGTTCTATCATACACGTGACTGATTCTCTTGGAAAGGTGCTTCTGGATTTCGGACAACTGGGTGAGGGACCGTTGTCATACTTGTAGCATCGTATCTAACCTGGACAAATCTATTCGTTGATCCCCAACTGTATCCCAGGACTCGCCTTCGGTAAGTCTTCGATGAAAACTTACACGATTGCTTTCGAACGCTAACGTATTTGCTAGTTTTCGGAGTGAAAAGGTGCTGACTTTTTCACACTCATCAGACTAATACCCAAGCTGAGTGCGCGTACATCCCTTTCAGTTATCACCTTCCCCCGCAAGTTGACCGTGTAAACATACGGGTCGGTTGGGTTTTCATGCGTGAACCCACTTATTGTTGACTTGGCGTCCCTGTTTCAGATCATGGGTTCCGTCTCACTCGGTGTTAGCGTTTTGAATGACATAGGCATAGCTATGGCACTTTGCTATTACTTGCAAACCATGCGGTCCAGCTATACACAGTACGTTTTCCGTTTTCCAGTGTACTTTTTTTACTGGCTTCTAATAGCATGTCCGAAGAGCCAGCTCCCTTGTTAGAAGGTTAACGCTTTATGCAGTTAACACCGGTGTGCTGACAAGGTACTGTTAGACCTCAATAATGTCATTTTCCATCTGATCGACACTGTTGACTAGTGCAGTGAGCTTCTCTACTTTGATTGTTGTACGTATTACCTGCAGCTTGGTGTGGGTTGCTTTCATTCAACTCAGCGATAGTACAATCTTATGCCGAAGAATTTCGTCTTCGTGGGTTGTTACCTAGTTTTGAGCAAACGTAAGGAATCCTTGCTCGATCTGGAGCATTGAATTAACCCATGATTTAGTATATACAGTGTCATTCCTTGCGGCGTGCGTTTCTTCATACCTATACACCATGTGTGGCTCATGAATACACAGACTCAACACACGCCAGACTATACGGGGCCGTGGTACGGACAACGACCCGATAAAATCTTCGACGGCTGCAGATCAGCAAAATTACTCGCTCAGCGCCCCGTTACATTCCGCCGTGGTTACAAGAGATACCCCAGATGTTGTGTCCTGCGGGGGAGAAGAGGTTTGTAAATCGTCGATAGCCTTTGGATCTAATGATTAACTTGCATAATAACAGGTTAATCTTTCCGCTCTAGGTTCAAGCAAAGGCTCGGTATTATACAGATTATCTGATTCCATTTGAGTGGCCCACCTATCCTATCCTCAATGTCACGCAGACATAATTCGAACCACATTTACTTGGTCGGTGATAAAGCCTTTGAATTTGCCTCTGGCTATTCAAACATCCCTTGAATCTCTCCCACGCCTGCCTAATCGTGCTTGCGTGACGATTCATTGACCGTGTTCTTGGTTTCGTTTGGTTTCAGTCGCATCACCTTATCCACGGAAACCTCGCTCTCAGCTTTTGTTCTGCGTTACAATAGTTCATCCGGGCCCAGCAGTAGGATCTACTTAGCTTGTCGGGGAGATTGATCTGTATGAGTATTAGCACTACTGGTTGCCTACGTAGGAGAGGCACCAGGCGGCATAGTGGCCTGGCTACGCATCTTAAGAGTCAACACCGAATCAATCTTGAAGATCTCAGTGACCAAGAACGCGGGCCGTTTCTCACTGGGCACGACGACGGATTGGGTCTGTCGCCAGGGGTATTCCGGCTGTACCTACCCCAACATCCTAGGACTCATATTCTGTTACCGATGCTATCCGCTTTGTAGTCTTTTTTGTTTGACGGAAGAATTGAACATATTATGTTGTTCACACTGTACCATACTTCTGGAGATTATATCCACGCCTGTAAGGAGGTATCCAACTCCCACTCGGGAGAATTTATGGTCGAGTGGTACTGTGCTGCAAGCTGATGAAGCTGAGCACTGTGTCCAATCACACGAGTGAATGTCCTCGAATCTGCATTTTGGCTTTCACACCAAAGGTTACTCAGCTCTGCTGACTGAGAACGTCGCACAACTTGCGATCTCCTTGGTGGCAAATCGAATATATCGTAGATCGCTTTCGTCGCAACAGCGGCCGGAATGAAATTGAAGGGGGCGATCACTGTGCACGACAGCAGACACAGGGCATGTCGCACAAGTTTCTGTTCACGCTGACGGGTAAAGTGCGTCGAATCTAGCCTGACGGTGAATCGAAATCAGTGTGAACTGCGAGCATCGGAACGGTGAGAGGAAGAATCATAGAGGGGTGTTGATACCGTTCATGAAGCACTCAGCCTTCGAAGCTTCGTGCTGGATATACCAGCTTTCAGTCCAATAGGGCTCGAGCTGACCTCCGAGAATTCATTGATATTATTTGGCTAACTACGCTGAAGGTAAGTAAGACAAGTAACGAGCGAATACGGACGCACATAGCTCAGTCGTTATATAGGACCGGGTATATCCACGCCATCATAGATACGAGTAGCTCGTCAGGTGTTGGAACCCGTCAAAGGACTCAGTTAGATATAGTCAGACTTTGATAAATGCGACAAGGAGGCCGAAGGGTGATTCGCGGAAAAATTGACGAGCATGCGGAAACTGCCACTCCACACGGATCAAGGCTTACACAATGCAAAGGCAGCACGGAGGCGAAAGTACGCCGCCAAAGAGGATTAGCTCAGCAAAGGCACTCAGGGTTTGTTGTCTTGTAGTGGAAGTCTCTTCTGTGTCAGGCAACGACCAGAGGCGACTCAAAGTGAATCACTATTCCGAAACTGGGGAGAATACATGAGGGGAGCAACAACCTTATATACTCAATGGAGATTCCAACTTGGCTAAAGGAATCCGATAGTAATACGAAACGAGGCATAGCTTACGAGATGGTCGATCGGAGCGGATGTTCGTCACTTCTAATAGAACCAGATCTCCAGGGCGACATTCTCGGCAGTCACGAGCGTGCCGATCGTGAAGGTGCTTCATGTCCACCGCGGCGTGTTCCAGTGTAACGCGGGCCTCCTCTTGGATCTGCTTCATGTGTTGGACGAAGTCTTGCGCAGACTCATTGCGGACTTCTTTGTGTCATTCGATCCCGATGAGCGGTTGTTGTCTGTAGTTCAGCAGAAAAGAAGAGCAGCCGGTCATTGAGGAAGTCTTCTGGTTGTGAGCAAACTCTCCGAGCGCTGAGGGGCAACCATTCGGCCCAGCCAGGCTGTCGGTGGTTGGTAGATACTGCTCGACTTCTGCGTTCAAGCGTTCAGTTTGTCCGTCCGTCTGGAGGTAGTATGCGGTGGATGGGTTGGCCTCGACCTGGAGTAGCGTATACAGGTTTTTCATGAAGGATGAGACGAATTGCGGTCCGCGATCTGAGATAACCTTTTTGGCGTCCCATGAAGCTTGAAAACATGGTCGCGGTACATAAATAACTCCTACATGACTCTGGGGCATGTGCATTTGTATTCGCTCGTTACTCGTCTTACTTACCTTCAGCATAGCTCATTACTACTGATCATAACGGTGAATTCTTGGAGGTCATCCCGAGCCGCTAATGGGAAAAAAGCTAGTATATTCAGCACGAAGCTTCGAAAGCTGAGTACTTCATGGACGGTATCAACGCCCTCAATGCTTTTTCTTCCCACTGTCCCGACGCTCGTAGTTCGCGCTGATTTTGATTCACCGCCGGGAAAAAATTCGACGTGAACAGACACTTGTGCGACGTGTCCTGTGTTTGCTGTCGTGCACAGTGATTACCCCCATTCAATTTCATTGCGGTCGCTGTTGCGACGAAGGCGATCTACGATATATTCGATTTGCCATCAAGGAGATCGCAGTTCCGCGACGTTCTCAGTCACCCAAGCTGAGTAATTTTTGGTGTGAAGGCCAAAACGCAGGTTCGAGGACATTGCCACTGACATTCGTCAGCGTTTCGGCATAACAATCTAGGCATACGATGATACATGCCGTTTGAGACCATCCCGGTGACACACCCTTGGCACCACTTTTTCGAGGTTCCTACACTCCCACGAACCCATTTCCCCCTACAACAATAACCCATCTTTGAGACCGGCCCCCTCGTTCAACTCTCCACTTTGTACCAAACGTGGCATCCGACAGATCTCCCGTGCGCCTCCGAATATTGTCCCGTCCAATATCATCGCCTCTTCTGCTCCGCTTAGGTGTGCTCAACAAGAGTGCTCGATTTTTTGTTGAGCACATTCAAGTGGGATCAAGTTATCTGTCTCGTACAACGCCACCAGTCTATCGCCTCTGCACACAAGGCGCACTCGGCAACGCATCTGAGTGCATGCACAACGCGTCCGGATGCCCACCCTGTCCTCAACTTTGCGCAGACAAATTACCTCTAACAATTTAGACATCCTTTGAATCTCGCGTTCCCCACACCTATCTAATCGTGAATGCGTTCCGATCCATCGACTTGCCTTGCTACCGTTTGGTTTCAGTCGTATCACCTCATCCACGCAAACCTCGCTCTTTTTCCTTCCGGCGTTACTACCAACCTATACGGGCCCAGGAGTAGGAACCACTTAGCCTATCGAGGAGATTTATCTGAGTATGAGCATTGCCGGCTGCCTACGCAGCCGAGGCACGAGGGTAGGTATCATTTTATCTTATTAGTCATTTTTATCTCCAACTATAAGCAGAGGTGTTTCCTGGTGAAGGCAGGCACGAAATGACATCTCAAGAGCGAAAACAAAATAATAAACAATACCGTCAACTACGATGGTGACATCATTGCGGAGACTGTTTTTGGTGGCGCGGATGCGGTGAGTGAGAGGCTTGCGAGAGGTCTACGAGATGTCCTATGCGCGGAAATGGACGGGTGGGCGCGGGCCTCAAAAGAAATCAGACGTATACCACCGAGCCTTGGTTTGAACCTAGAGCGGAAACACCGCTCTGTTGTTGTGCAAGTCAACCATTGGATCTAAAGGCTATCGACGATTTACAAACCTCTTCTCCCCCACAAGACATAATGTCTGGGAGGTCTGTCGTAATTATGGCGGAATGTAACGGGGCGCTGAGCGGGTAATTTTGCCGGTCTATGTCTATCGAAGGTAGATTCGGGTCGCTCTCGGTACCGCGTCCCCATATGGTCTGGCGTGCGTTGAGCCTGTATGTCTATGGGCTCTGCATGGTGTATGGACTATGAGAAAACATACGCTGCGATGAATGACACTGCATATACTATATGATGGGTCAATTCAATGCTCCAGATCGAGTAGGAATTCCTTACGTCTGCTCAAAACTAGGTGACAACCCACGAAGATGAAATTCTTTGGCATGAGATTGTACTACCGCTGAGTTGAATGAAAGTAACCCACACCAGGCTGCAGGTAATACGTACAACAATCAAAGTGGAGAAGCTCACCGCACTAGTCAACGGGGTCAATCAGACGTAAAACGACATTGTTAAGGTCTAACAGTACCTTGTGAGCACACCGGTGTTCACTGCGTAAAGCATTAACCTCCTAACGAGGGAGCTGGCCCTTCGGATATGCTATCAGAAACCAGCAAAAAAAGTACATGGGGGGCGGGAAATGTACTGTGTATAGCTGGACCGCATGGTTTGCAAGTAATAACAAAGTGCCACAGCTATGCCTATGTCATTCAGAGCGCTAACACCGAGCGAGACAGAACCCAAGATCTGAAGTAAGAACACCAAATCAGCGATAAGTGGGTTCATGCATGAAAATCCAGCTGACTCGTAGGTTTACAAGATCAAATAGTGAATGAAGCTGATGGAGCCGAGAACTGAGAGGGATGTACGCGTACTCAGCTCGAGCGTTACGCTGATGAATGCGAGAAATTTGGCACCTTTGTACTGCGTAAACTATCGAATACGTCAGCGTTCGAAAGCAATTGTATAAGGTTTCATCGAGGACTTACCGCAGACAAGAACTGGGGTACAGTTGAAGAACAACGAAGAAATTTGTCCGGGTTAGATACCATGCTGCAACTGTGAAAACAGTCCCTCACCCAGTTGTCCGAAGTCCAGAAGCAACTTTCCAAGATAATCAGCCACATGGACGGCAGAACGTCACATGTGGGGCAGAACTCACCAAAAAGGCCGTCAACCACACGTTCCCTTTGCTAACTGAGAAAAGCAAGTCATTTAAAGATGTCGCCAAGGAAGAATGGAATCCTTACATCTCCAGACACGGAGTGAGAACAAACTACCCGATGATCGGGGTTAAATATAGAGAATGATCATCGATGAAACATACACACGATTTGACAACGGATCCAACTATTGCCTAGACAACCAGGTGCGCTTTCAGGCACCTGGAATCAGTAAGGAAGTGGTATACTCACCCCTAGGAAAAGCTGGAACTAGAAGATTCGGCTTTAATAACATCAAAGTACACCATCAACGAAGCGTACGCACGACAAGAGACCTACATTCGTGTCAAATGGCGGTGAATTTAGAGGGAAAAAGGACGCACCAGACTGGTTTGCCCAGAAGCGCTTGTATGTTGAGGTAGTTTCTACATCGCAATCAGACTATCAGTAAGCAACGGTCACAGAAACTCACGTTATTGAGTAGTAGTATACACAATGGCCAACCAAGGTTTGGTGGGCTGTCTCTAACAGCCTGAAGAAAGTTACATGACAAGGGCAGTGAACATTGAAGGAGTACGAACAATAGTAATGTGACCTAAAAAGATGAGACCAGCGTGAGGATACACTCCTTGAGAAGAACTCACAACTGCTTTATACCCGATTTTATCGGAAGGATATCGATGACAATAGTTGTACACCTGGACTAAAAGTATACCATATAGCCTGTTGAATGATCAGCGTGACTATCTTGTAGACATGAGGAGTACTTGCACTGCAGACACACTGAAGCCAATGAACAAGGCACCGAGTGTGTCGTCGAACCTGGGAAGGGTAGCCATCGCTTGTCCTAGAACGGCCTGGGACGAAACACAGAGGAGAAGGGATTGAGATATGGCAGCAGATAGAACAGTCATTTAAGTGAACTGGAACTGTCTGACAACGCTCATGTAAGCCAGAGAAGCACCTGGGGCTCAGATCAGCCGCTGACCCGAGAAGGCGAGAGGCACTAAGGGGTTCTGCTGAGTGGTGCAGTGGGCGGCGGTGCCCGGGTTCAAAAAACCTGTACATTCCGGTTGCACGCGATGTGAGGCGCTTGATACTCTGGAGGGCCTCATCAGGTTGTTTGACGTTACACTTGCCCACGTTATCTCTTCTGGATATTAATGAGCGCATGACCGTTGAATGTTAAAGCCCTTTTCATCCGTCACATCCAAATCGTGCACCGAAATGTTTAGATCATTATCATCCAGAGCGTCTCTTGAGGACGCTTGGACTGCACTGAAACGTGGCTTTTACGAACAAGTGCAAGACCGCGATGCCGTAGCCCTTGAAGCTGAGCGAGGAGCGCGGTGATTGCTATCCCCCGTGGCGTCTTCCCTGTGGCGAATTCGTGTAGTCATATCAGAAAACGGCGTTCCTCCGAAGAACAGGACTCGACTCAAAATACCTTCGGGAAATGCCGATTGCGACGCGTTGATCGGTCGGGGATATTTGAAACCGCTTAAACCTCCAGAAGGTACAAGATGTATTATATTGGGTTGGCTGCGGGAGACTACGGAAAGCTGTAGTAGTACGATTCGCAAAACCACGGGAAACCATTTGTTACGAGTCCTTCGAGGTACGAGAAGGCGAGTTTTACGCGCGTCGGAAAGTGTCTTCCGGGACCTGATGTAATGGAGCCCTGGGAAATCCTTACCCTGTTTGGTAATCACTACTCGTTCTATTCGTTGCTACACTTAACCCTGCTTCACTTTTACGCAGATTTTCGCCACTGTCGTTGACGATTTGATCAATCTACCCACTCCGCCGAACTGTCCCACCCCTAAATCGCCTGCTTGCCCTGGTCCCCACCCTCGCCCTTGGAGTGCAGAAACGACCGCACAATGCGCACGATCAGCGCGAGCGTTGTGCTGTCGCTTCTCTCTCCTCTCGTCCTCGCCCTCATCTCGCCATCACCAGGCTCGTCTCACCGTCCCAACGATCCCATCCCCGTCATTGTTGTCACTTGTCGTCGTCGCCCTTGCCCTCGCATTTTGTGTGCAGAAGTGGCACAGCGTGCACGTCGGCACATTGTGCCATCGCTCCTGAACGACCCCCGACGTTGACAAATCACCGCTCTTGTGCTTCCACCGTCTGACGGTACCTGAGAGGGACGAACGCAGGGATACAACATCGCCGTCATCTGGGAAGGTAAACGCTGTAATGATACGAGCGAACAGGCCTGTATACGATGCTCCATCCTACTTACGAAGATATTTTGCACTATGGTTCAGCAGTTGTTCCATGGTAATTGTCAGCTTTCGTAGCTGCGCGGGCCATTTCCCAACGTGAGCTGGAGTTAGAAGCAAGCATAGATCCCAAAACAAACCTTGACAGACAGATTAGACGGACTGCAACCTTTGTTAGGACTAACACGGGTGGATGAGGGAAGTCTCACACTGGGATCAGCCCACTCCATTTGACGACATCGTTATTCACTGACAAACACTTATTTTCGGTTCTCCATTCGAGGCCACTGGGCTGCACTCCGTGTAAAACCGACAGGGAAACATACAAAGCCAAGAGCGACGTTTATCGCTTAGATACCTAACTCGTCGTTAGTAATTATTGCGAACTGAAGAAAGAAAGTTGGTACTTGTAACAGCTGAGCCCTCGTCCTTGTCCACCTGCACGCGCGTCACAGAGCCTGAGGAAGAGGGCACATCCCTGGACCCGGGTGTTTCCTTGTTTCGATGTGTCTGCTCCTCACATTCGGATGGGGTTTAGAGACATCAGGTGCTTGTACGCCGGGATGCTGGTCCCTGGATAGGTGAGTTGGTAAACAGGAAGCAAGGTATGATAACTCACAGTCGGAGTACTGGATTCTGAACTGCCGGTCATTGTTATTTAGCATAAGAGACAGAAATGCAACAAGGGATGTACCTGAAGTGCCTTTAAGTGCGTGCGGGGCAATGTGGCTTGCTGTAGTACTTCGAAGAACGGCAAAGTCCGATCAAGTCTGACATCAACTCGTGGTTTCGGTAAACTTTCGGATCCTTGCCTCTCGATAAAGTCGTCGAAGACAGTCGGTCGAGGAAATGTCGATACATATTAGAGCCCATTCGGATACATACTTTTTTGAAACATGTATTGTTTGTTGTTCTTTGGTGAGTGGCTGAAAGCCCAGCATTGTCTTCCATTGTTGGGGCAGAGAATCAAACTATGCAAACCTTCTCTGTGCCCCTCATATCCTCCAAGATGATCCAACACCAGACAGATTCCTGTCAGAACTGTGGTATTCAACTTCAGACTTTCATCTTCTATGTCCACAGTATCCTTGATTCAGTACACTATTCATATTCACTAATGGTTGACAGGCCAGTATACCAAGGCTAGGGCTAAGTACTAGACTCTGTCTAGACTTAGACCAGCTCTAGACCCTTCCATCCTAAAGGGACATGGTGACCTGTGAGTCATATGGTTCTAGACCATCACATACTATAACAGATATTGTGTCATACCCTTTACCCTGATGAGTCTAGATCATGACATCATGCCCTCTATCCAGGTCTCAGGGTATTCTGGGTCATACTGGGTGATAGGAGACTCTATGGAGTTCTATAGGGTTCTACCTTTATCTATGACATGATATTCTAGCCTTTACCACTTGGTCTAACCTATAGTGATAAGACCTCTTATCTATAGGTCTTAGGGCTTTACCATAAGGAGTTATTCATATACATTCCAACTCCTCTTTAACTTTATACCTTAGGATACTTGTACCAGGCTGGATGCCCTATTATCTATTGGGGTTGTTAGGACTCTTTTCTTCCTGTACTACAATACAGAGGTGCTAATAGCACTACCTTTCTCTTCTATGTCCTTGTTCTAGTCCATGAGACTATGGGACTTGAGACACTTCAAGAGACTATTGTCCTTTCTTGCTCTTCAACCTCATTTACTCTGATACTACTATCTGTCCTACTCTATTGAAGTAGAGACTAATGGGTCACTTGCAACTCCTTGCCACTACCACCTCTTTTAGGTTCTGTAAGTGGCCCCCACTCAACCATTGTTCTTTACTGCTGTTACCCCATATATTTCTCTGTGAGGATGCAAATAGTTCTGATAGGTTATGAGCCCCAGTACTCTTAACTGAGTTACTGGGAGGCACTACTGTTTAATATTGCTATAAACCTGGTTCCACTCTGTCATTGACAAGCATCAGATCATGCTGGGAGGTATAGTGGCTTTCTTGGTCCCAATATGGATCATCACTGCTCTCAAATTGGTTACACTCCTAATAGTGTTGATCACTTTACTATGGATAGTTTTATTGCAGTTTATCCTTCTCACTCAGATACTTTCACTGACAATGTGTATTAATTCCTTCTATGAGAATGAAACTTCTAGTTGGGACCTGGGTTTGAGTTTAACCATCAACCCAGAGGTCTTACAAGACTCTGATCATCCTTACCAGACAAATCAACTAAGATGATCATCCAATCACATCACCCAACATCCATCCAAGGTATGCATCTCCCCTAGTCAGTTGAGATCCACAGTATACCATCCAATGGAATGTACATGTGCTACTCCTCTGAAATGAAGAAGTGGTTGGACTGTGGTGACACCTTCATTATCACCTCAGTCAAGGATTATTAATCCTAGTCCTGATCCACCAAGGATGAGACAATCCTCACTTCCTACTCCATCTGTTGAAACTGGAATATGGGAACTTCCAAGTGCTAGTTCTCTTTCCCTTCCAGTAGAGAGAGACCAATTTCCAGAACAATTGAGAGTTTCTCCACTACAAGGTTCAAGATATTCTGTTGATGAACGGAATAGGCTTATCCCTTTCCAGCATAATTACCAAGGCCAATCTTTGAACAACCATGGTCATTCACCAACTCCATCACATCTTATGGTTTCCATTTTGAACCTAAGGATATCACCATGTTCCTCAGAGCCCAATATCTATTCAGGTGTTACAACCTATAACAATGGTATACATTTGTGAAGAACTGTATCTTGTTCCTACTCTTTGACCATCTCTGTTAAGAAGTTAAGAGTGAATGGCCTAGCCTGAGCTAGCAGTACTAGAACTGGCCCAGAGTTGGTAGAGGGGAGGATGAGGTAGCGGTGAGATGAGGCATGAGGTATTATGACCAGTAACAATGGTACATGTTTGTGTAGAACTGTGTCTTGTTCCTACTCTTGTATACCTCCATAAGGAGTTAAGAGTGAATGGCCTAGCAAACGCTAGCAGTACTGGGACTGGCCCAGAGTAGGTAAAGGGGAGGATGGAGTAGCAGTGAGGTGAGGCACAAGAGAGGGGATCTTGAGGAACAAGTTGATGACATGAAATAGTGTATATCAAGGTTAGAGGGAAAGAAAGATACAGGCAGCACTCTAATATATATAGTGAGTACTTTAAGGTAGGTATCAGAGCCCTAAAGATAAATATGGGAAGGACATGTCACATCACATAGCACATGAGGTAAATGGAAGGGATAGAAAGGGGAAATGCATAGCTACGAGAGAAGCTATGCAGGAGGCAGTGTTAGTGGAAGTCATGGGTAAGTAAGAGTTATAAGAGGAAAGGCGAAATAGTCTGAGAGAGGCAGTGGAGGGAAGTATCCAGAGGCAATGAAGAGGCTAAGCTTCAAAGAGTGACTTGTCTAGTAGATCGGCCCAGGTGGAGATGGGGATCTGGTAGTCTCATAGGTCTGCGAAGAGCTTGGCAAAGAGGATAGAGCCAGGATGGTCAAGTTGGCAGGGAGGAGTGACCAACAAGGAGGGAGGAGTTAGGATATGAGTAAGAGGAGGTGAAGGAGAAAATGGACTAGGGGTCTCCTTGACTGTAATATTACCCCCTTCATTGATCTGAAGTTCCATCTCAGATAATTCTTCAGCTGCTATGGTTTTCTTCATTGATCTTGTAATTGGTGAGGTTCCAGGTGGAGTCTGGGATGTCATGGGGGCATTGAGTCCAAATGTGGTCATGGGTGTTACAGTGGGTGCATTAACAGTTGGGGCAAAGGGACATAATGTGTCCTGGGGTGACAATATGGCAAAAGTGGCACTGGTACCAGGGGTAGTCCTGCTGAATATGCCTGAGCTGTTGACATTGGAAGCACTGGGTGTGCTCCAGGCATTCCATGGATACATTGGGGGTGTCAGGGTGGGAAGTGGATATGTGGGGTCCAGAGCTCATGTGAGGCTTGGAAGGATTGTCCACAGTTGGAGCTAAGCTAGGGGGATCCAGTCCAAGGGCTCCCAACTGGTTGCTGGGCCCACCAGGAATGTAGATGTGGAGAGGTGGGTGGATGCCTGAAGGGTCTCCCAATGGGAAGGGAAGAGAGCATGGGGGCCACAATGGAAGGCCTGTTGAGAAAAGGAGATGGTGGACATGTTAGAGGAGATGGTGAGGGGTTGAGATAGGTTGGGTGGGGGTACCACTGGATATGGGGGAGAGGGAGGTAGGGGTCTCTTGGGGAGAAAAAAATGATGATTCCATGATTTTGTGGAATAGGCTCTCCATTATCAGGTCCTGGAGAGGAGTCTCCAGACTCAATAAGAGTATTGGTGGGGGAGGAATAATCGAATGCTGCAGAGTGGTTAAAGTGGGAAGGGTTGAGGGTGTTGTCATAATATTGTTTCCGCTTGGCCTGGGGGAGGGCAAAGATGATGGAATTGAAAATAAGGAATAGCTCTCCAATGGGTAGGAGAGAGATGCAGAGGTTGACTCCTGTGGTATGCAGGTGGTTAAAGGTGTTGTTTTGAAGTTTGAGCACAGTTTGCTTGATAGTGAGGACAGAAGCAGGACAGTTCCGAGTGTCAGTGAGGCCAGGGCCTGAGAAGAAAGATGAACTTGTCTGGACCTGGAAGGCCCAGGAGAGAAGGGATCAAAGGATTGTATAGAGCCAGTACTGGTGGACAAGGTGGCAAAGTGTTTTGTCACTCTTGAAGAAGGGGAGGAACTCGAGTGCCTCCAACATTTCAGGTCTTTCAAGAATGCTGACATAGAGGAGGTGACAAGTGGAGGGTGGGAGGCGGCTGATGTGGACAGAGAGGAGTATGGAGGGAACAAGGAGAAAAGTCATAGGTGACAGTGGTGGTTTGTGGAAGAAGGCAGGTTCAGAGTCCACTCCTTTTTTTATACTCAGAGAGTATTACCTTGGCATTTCCTAAGTGGGACTTAGGTTTCCATGTCTGCTCAGAGTCTGGATATCCCTGCCTGTTACGCTGTTGCGTAGCAATGGTACACGAAGTGTACTCCCTTACTAACCAGCGCTCTTATAGGCTAGTTTCCTTGAGTAAGGTATATTCGTAGAGGATGGGTAGGATCCTCTAGGGTAGTCTCCGTGAAGAGGTCGTCGTCGAGGGGGTCTCTCTGTCCCAGGCTTTGGACTGGGGAAAAGTAAGAGGGTGACCCTACACTTCGATGGGGTTGACTAGAGACTCTTCAGAGAAGAGTGAGGGGGAGAGGGCGGGAAGGAGACAAGCGAGAGGAGATCGTGAGGAACCAGATCTATAGGCACCAGGTTATACCAGTAAAGGGTACACTCTATGGTGTAGATCAAAGTTAAGAAGGAAGAGGTGTTAGAGCGGAGCTCCAACTTATATACCCCAGCCGTAAGGGCTTTAGGGCAGGTAATGGTCCGTGCACAGCCAATTAAGGAAATGCTAAGTATGGTAAGGGTATAGCTGGATTAGGTAGGCCAGTACCTGTCTGCTGAGCACAAAGCCGGAAAAGGAAGGGGACGTGTCTCGTGGGAAGGTATAGGACACGTAGACGCGTCGTGGGAATCATTGTGTCGCGTCGCGACGTGATGGCACGTGACTAGTCAGGGGTGAAGAGCGAGATGTCGGCTCAACACGAGGTAGTGGCGGAGTTGCCTCAAGGAGGTGAGGCGGTGTGGATCCGGAAAGGTCCGGGGGAAGGTGGTGTCGTCGGGGATAAGGACGACAGGATGTTCCGAGGGCAGTGCAGGGGACATGCCGGGGAATATCCAGGGAAGATCCTGGGCAGATCCAGGAAGGTGGCGGTGTCGTCGGGGATAGGGACGACGGGATGTTCCGAGGGCAGTGCAGGGGACATGCCGGGGAATATCCAGGGAGGGATCCTGGGTAGATCCAGGAAGGAGGTGGTGTCGTCGGGGGTAAGGACGACAGGGAGTGGGTAGCCGGGAGCAGGGTATGGTTGGGCGTTGGGGGAGTACGGTTGAGGAAAAATGATAGGAGGTCTTCCATAACTGTAACACTGCCAGTGCACTAGGTACTGCCTTCATTGGGGCATTCTGCAATAATTGATGATCTTTTCCACTTTGTATTCTTCCTTGGTTCTGAGGAGTGCTGGGGGTGGTCAGGTGAAGTTTGGCCTGTGCTTGGGGGTCTCCCAATAGGACAATAAGAGAGATGCATGGAAGATGTCATGGATTTTCCACTGTGATGGTAGCTTTAGTTAATAGGTGACTTTGGAGATTATGGCAGAGATTTTGAAAGGTCCGGTCTGCCAGGGGGATAATTTCTTTGAAGGAATTTGCAATTTTAGGTTGTGAGTGTCCAGCCATACTTCATCTGCAACTTTCCATGGTTGGAAGCAAGATAGGTGGTGTTTCTTCATTCATTGCTGTTGTTATGGAAATGAGGTTGCCAGTTGGAACTGGTTCTGATCAGCACCCATTCTTGATATTCCATCCTCCTCATATTGTCCCCTTTGTTCTCTGTTCACTCCTCTTGTTTCATACTCCTCAGAAATGGACTAACTATTTTATCCTCCTCTCTGATCGGAAGTTGACATCTGATCAGATCATAGTTCCAATTGTTCCATAACCTTCTAGCCATTTCCTTTCCATTGTTCTCCTCTTTAGCCATCCCCATTGTTCTCCTCTTTAGACTCTCTTCCTTCCGATTACCTATAAAATCCTCCTAGTTTTGTATAAAAGGAGCTCCAAGCTAGTTCTATGCAGTTCTGTGTATCTTCTGGTGTTTCTTCCAATAAAGTCTTTGTTCTACTTGTGAGTGAACACTAGCCTCTCCTTTGAAGAAAATTCTTCTTCTTTAAAGGAGGTCCTCACCATCTGGAAGCACCTGGAAACTCTTGTAACCATCAAAACCACCAGAAGCCTTCAGAAGGACACTGGCATAACAAAAGAACTAGCTTTTCCTAGTCAAAGAGTGTTGCTAAACACCTGCCCAACATATCAGAATACAACCCTCTAGATGACCCTGAACTCTCACCCAAGGACAGGGCATACTACTGAGCCCAGCAAAGGGCAAGCTAGATCAACCTTGCTAACACCAGAGCCAGAGAAGAAGCCAATGTACAAAGATGGCAACTATAGCTACAGGAAAGACAACAATCTAGGGAAGCACCCCTATCAGGAACAACCACCCCTACCCAACCATCCTGATCCTTCAATCCTACTAGACCCTTCCAACACCCCCCACCTCTTCTTGACCCCAACATTCACCTTCCCAGACCAAACGAAGAAGAGTGGGACTCTGACAGTGAAGACAATGAAGAAGATGAAATGGGAAAAGAAAACCTACCCAAAGACTTCTCAGGGAAAGTAGAAGATGCCAACTGGTGGCTAAAAGCCATAAAAGCATGGCAGAACATCAAAAAGGCCAAAATGGGGGATGAAGAAATTATTACTGCCACATTGGCAAGAATGAGCAAAGGATAAGGAAAGATTTTCACAGAGGGGTACTATGACAAATTAGAAACTGACAACAACTACAAGAAATGGGAGATGTTTGAGGAAAACTTCAAAAACACCTTCTCCTCAAAGGATAAAGCAGTGGACATGCAAAGAAGGATCAGAACCCTGAGAATGAAAGGGATAATAGCAGAAGCTCTAAAGGACTACTCCACCCAGTTCAATCTCCTCCTCTCCCTCACCAAAATAATGGATGAAGCCATAATCTGTGACCTCTTCTGTGCCAGACTACTGTTCAATTTAATCAGTGACATCCTTTGGGGAACTGAACCAACCACCCTGAAAGGATGGATGACTGCCGCTAGTACCCATACCCAAGCATATGAGTGGCTGAATGACTTCTGGCTGGGAAGGTTCCAAACCTCCTGAGGGGATCCCCTCGGGAGGAGAAATGATCCAAATGCTATGAATGTCAATGTAATAAAGCTCTCAGAGGCTGAGAGAAACAGACACAACAGGGAGAATCACTGCTATCATTGTCACAAAGTCAGGTGCCACACTAGAAACCACATAGGACAGCCCTCATCTAAAAACAATAAGACCCCCACCTATGGAAAGGCACCCACCTGACCACAGAATCAAGAATGAATCAGAGAAATAGACTCCACCACCAACAAGTTGAAAGGATATGTAAAGAAGCTAGGGGAGCAGAAAATAAACCAAGAGGAAGTCCTTAGAACACTAAAGGAACACTTTGACAAACAAGGTGAAGAAGAGAAGAAGCATGTAAACTGCCTCAACGAAGAGGATTTTTAACTAGGAGACTTGGGGCAACGATGTGCTCTCCTATGCTTCCAAATGTAACTGTAAAGACAAATGAGAAATCACTATTCATTCCTATAGACTTCTCCTGCCCTGGAAGCTCAAAAGTTGCAAAAACCACCACATTGATCGACTGTGGAGCTACTGCCTGTTTCATCGACTACGCTTTCACAAAGAGGCACAGAATGCCTCTCATCCCTCTCAAACAGCCCTGGAATGCATATAATGCAGATGGGACCACTAACAAAATGGGACAAATCCAATTCAAAGTTCAACTCATCATAACAATCGATTAGAACTGGAAAGAGAGAGATTTCCTGGTACTAGCCAGCAGGAAACAACAGAATATCATCTTGGGAATGACATGGTTGACTGAAAAGAACCCCTTCATTGATTGGGTAACCAAAGAGGTCACAATGAAATCATCCAATAAACTGAGGAAATGGAATGGGGCCAAGGCCTTGGCCCAAAGATACCTCCTCTGTTTCCTCAAAACAGATGAAAACATCAAACTGCACAAACTCTACCAACAACGATTCAAAAGCTTCCCTGAACACATCTGCAAGGTAACCATCTCTACCACAATCACCCAAGAAATGGCAAAGACCAAAGAAGGAATTCCCCCTCAATACAGGAAATACAAAGAGGTCTTTACTGATGAAGAAGTCACTGAACTTCCCCCTAGCCAGGCCTTTGACCACAGGATAGACCTACTCCCCAGCTTTGTCCCAAAGCGAGCGAAGAACTACTTCCTCAATCCCAAAGAAACCAAAGCTTGTAGAACCTTCATCAAAGAAAATCTGGCCAGTGGAAAAATACAGCCATCAAACTCCCCTCAGGCTGCCCTGTTCTTCTTCGTGCAAAAGAAAGATGGGAAACTACACCCCTGCCAGGATTACCAATATCTCAACCAACACACCATCAAAAATGCCTATCTCCTCCCCAGAATCCCTGACCTAATCAACAAACTGAAAGGATCATCTATCTTCACTAAACTTGATGTCCGGTGGGGTTATAACAACATCCTCATCAAACCGAAGGACCAATGGAAGGTGGCCTTCACTACCCCCCCGGGCTCTTTGTGTCAGAACTGGAGAGTCCCAATGGCAGAGGGGAACAACAGAAGTGGAGCATTGAATAGGAGATACTCACTTGACTTAAAAAAGAGAGTGGTGGTGACAAGGAGACTTGAAGTTTCAACTTCTAATGAAGAGGCTTTTGTAGCCTAGACAGAGGGAACAGAAGATGAAAAGAGGAGTATGTGCTAGTATTGCACAGTAGGTTGGAACTCCAGTTCATTACTAGAAGTGGGGAATAAGTCTCTGTACTTATAGATAACTGAAATAAGGTTAGAGTGGGAATTGAATCTCCATATGGTCATGTCCTATGACCTGAAGATAAGAGGGCTAAACACTAGTGGTGGAACCTATAGTAATAACTAAGGTAATGAGGTCATAATGATGTCATAGATAAGGGAACCCTGAATCCTGGTAATAGGTGATGACATCATGGTTTAGAGCCATATGACATATGTCACTCTAGAATAGTGTAGAGCAGTCTAGATGATATACCAAAAGTGAAAAATGAATATGAATAGTGATCAACATCTGGTGGATGTAAATGAATAGAACACCAGAGTTTTGACACTTTGAACCAACCGTGATGTTCTTCAGAATGAGTAACTCCCCTGCCATATTCCAAGCATATATGGACGATACCTTCAAGGACTTTGTCACAGAAAGATGGCTGATCATCTACATGGATGACATCCTCATCCTCATCCACTCCACCAACCCCACCCTTTACAAAGAACAAACCTACAAAGTACTCCAGAGATTCCAAGAACAGCACTTGTATCTCCATCCAGAGAAGTGTTCATTTGACCAAGAAGCTGTAAAATACCTTGGACTCCATGTCTTCAAGGACAGAGTCCACATGGACACCTTCAAGCTGGCCACAATAGAAAAATGGGAACCCCCCAAGAATGTAAAAGGGGTCTGCTCCTTCATCAGATTCTGTAACTTCTACAGGAAATTCATTCCTGCCTTTTCCGACATAGCCCAACCACTACTCCTGCTAATCAGGAAAAACGCTGTCTGGCACTGGGGAGACAACAAACAATGAGCCTTCTGCACTCTAAAGAATGCCTTCTACTCCAGCCAGTCCTGTGCACCCCTGACACCAACCAACTCTTCCATGTCATGATTGATACCTCCCTCACCATAGCTGAGGGAGTACTAATGCAGAAGGATGGAAACAGAGACCTTCATCTGTGTGCCTACTTTTCAAAAACCTTCTTTGCTCCAGAACACAACTATGACATCTACAACTGAGAGCTGCTTGCTGTTATTTTAGCACTCCAGGAGTGGCGCCACTACCTCAGAGGGACAGCACACCTGGTTCACATTCTGACCAACCACAAAAACTTAACCTATTTCCAGGAACTTCAGAAGCTAATCCACCAATATGCATGATGGCAAATGTTTCTACAGGACTTCAACCTCTCCTTTACCCACCTACCCAGAACTGCCATGGGCCCTGCTGATGCTCTCTTCTGAAAAGACCACCCCACTGTCTGTGAGGACAACCTGGCCCTCCAACTTCTCCCTGATGACCTATTTGCCCAGTCGTTGGACATCACCATTGCCTCCAAAATCTCTGCCTCTACTGCCACTGACCTGCTAGTCGCTGATGCCCTCTCTATCCTCCACAAGGGATCCTCCCTACTCCCATGTGCCAAATCCACCAACTGGGCCTATGACAGCACTCACCTCACCTTCCAAGGATGCACTTACATCCCCAAAGACTGCCACCAATCCCTCATCTTGTTCATACACCATTCCCACCATAGTGGACATGCTGGTGCCACCTGCACACTTGCCCTCCTCTCTTGGGATTATTGGTGGCTGGGAATGGCTACCTTTGTCTGCCAGTACATCACTGGCTGTGCAATCTGTCAACAGAACAAAGTGGACACCCACCCCACCAAATCCCCCCTCCTTCCCATCCTATCCTCCACCATGTGCCCCTTCGAACACATTTCCATGGACCTCATTACTGGCCTCTTCCCCACAGGACCACCAACTCTGTGTTGATTGTGGTTGACCATGGACTAACAAAGAGGATGATCTTCATCCCCTGCTCAAAATCTATCTCTGCAGAAGGTGTAGTCAAACTTTTCTTCTCACACATCTTTTCCCACTTTGGCCTCCACAACAAAGTTATCTTCAACTAGGGACCCCAATTCTGTTCTGCCTTTGCTCACAAGCTAGCCCAACTCCTCCAGTATGACTTAGCACTATCCACTGCCTACCACCCACAAACTGACAGAGAAACTGAACAAGTCAACCAGGAACTGGAAATCTACCTATGGCTATTCTGCCAGAACAACCCCTCCACTTGGGTAGAAGCACTCCCCCTAGCCAAATTCCACCACAATTCCATGGTATATTCTGCCACCAACAACTCCCTTTTCCACCTTCTGATGGGATACCACCCCCAATCATACCCCAAAATTGGCCCCACATTCGTTCCTGTCGTGCAGGATTGCCTCAAAAATCTGGCCTTCCTCCTAGACGAAGCCTCTGCCTCCCTCGAAAAGGCCAGAATGATCATGGCAAATAGATCCAAGGGAAAATTTGTCCCATTCAAACAGGGCCAGCTTGTGTGGCTGGAAGCAACCAATCTCTCCCTGAACCTAAACAAAAAGATCTTTCCAAAATGACATGGCCCTTTTGAAATAAAGAAAGTTATATCCAACTTAGCCTATTAACTAATCCTCCCAAAACAATGGAAAATCCACCCTGTCTTCCATGCAT
>JBBPKW010000138.1:13683-29036 GCA_038089475.1 Boletus aff. vermiculosoides | reverse complement strand
GCAATCTGGCCAGATATGCCCAACTTGAGAGCACCTGAAACAGGTGCGAGTTTCCTTTTGTGGCACTTGATGTGCCAAAATGTCCATAGGGGCACCCCAGCCCGGTTGAATGCCCATAGGCGTGAAGTGATGACTTGGCCCCAGAGGCAGGCGAGAAGGTTGCGGGTATTGGAAGCCCCCTTGCGGCTGTCTGTAATAATTGTATTGCCCTTGTGGGTGGGGAGGAGGTCTGGAGGGAGGTCCTCTGGCAGGGGGTCCTCTTTCGACCGCCATCTGTTCATAGGCTCTACCTATATTTCTATAACGAGTGACTAGCTCGTCCAGATCGAAGGCCATTGATGGAGCGTTTAGTTTTTGTCTTTCGTAAATGCGGAAGTCAACTGCTTTTTTCAAAAGCTCCATGGCGAAGCTGTCGTCTATGTCTGCTTCTCGACGCAGCACTTCAAATCTCTGTAAGAAGAGATCTATAGGATGACCGTTTTGTTTGAGAGCCTCCAACTTTTTCAGTGACTCATGGGCAAGGATATTGATCTGGAAGTAATCTTTTATCTCCTGCTGGAGCTGACCCCATGTGGGCCAGGCCTTATCTCCGAGGAGAGATCCCATAGGATTTCCTTGTGCATCAAACTCTTTATCATCTTCTGCTTCCAGATATTTTTCGAGAGTGATTTGTGCGAATCCCTCAGCCCTTTTCTCGAATCTGGATAGAACTGCTACCACTCTAAGCTTGTCATTTTTCCATGATTGGGCTGAAACCCATAAGTGGAGCTTGATCCACCAAACTCGAAATTTTGCGCGATCACTGTCCCACTTGTCTGGGTTGGCAATCTTTTTCGTCACTGAAGACCTTTCGGATTCTAAGTTTAGGTCCCAAATCCTAGAGACCAAGTCGTTGATATCGATGTTGCTGGATGACATCCTTGTTTCTTCTTTGGCAAATAAAACTAGAAAATGAAAATGAGATCCTTACTGCGCAGTATCTTCCAACCATGCTCTGGGGACTTGGCAAGTGAAACTACGTAAAAAGTACTTCTTTGACCGGAGGTAATATCTGCGCCTCCATAAACTTTGGTAACAGGTTCTCTGGTGACTGCAGTGACCAGGAACAAAACTACACATATACTTTGTAAAACTATGAAATGACGCTCTACCTCCTCTATCACTAGAGGGACTACCAGTGTTCGCGATAGCCTCAGCCTTGGGCTGCATGACGACAGTTGTTCTCAAGTCGGCCTTCACAAGTCGAGCACGACCTCGATGCGGATATCACCTCAAGGGAGGGACTGAGAAGGTTCTAACTAACGAGACTAAAGCTTGGCGTCAAGGCCACGTCCTAAAGGGGTGGACGTAAAGAAAGTGAAATCTTTGGAAAGCTCCAGTGGGCACTCCTTAACCCTAGAGTCCGGGTAGTGTATTCAGTCTAATCCAAGTGTAATGATCACTCAAAGAGCAACCACTAGCTGGACGTCGACTCAAGTAGAACACCAACTTGGCAAAGAGAAACGAGCCTTCCTTAATTCAAGGTTCAATGCAAGGACAAATGCCAAGCTGACACAATGAACAAGTGGATTAGACTGGAGCTCTAAGGTATAATGGTACAGGTATTTATACAGATAACGAGTGAGCACGGACCAAGTGCTAGTTATGGTAATTACCATGAAAGGTCAAAGTAAAGAAGAGGTACATGTGAATAAGAAGTTGATGATGGGAAAAAGAAGTATAGCATTGTGAGAGAAGAGCGGAAATTAATAACATGTGCTATGATGTCATTGATGGTCATGTGACTTTCCCACGGTCATGTGCAATGCATCGAAAGAAGGATGAAAAGTAAAGTGTTTGTATGTTGTACAGAAAAGTTTGAAAATATAGTCTATCATTACAGGTCTGGGGTTTCTGGTAGTTAAGTTGAAGGAACTCCTGGATCTGCTGGATGGTCCCATGATTCTTCTAGTGGGTGGTGGGGAGAAGGGGCATTTTCCTGGGACTCATTTGTCTCTTGATTCATTATGAAGTCCAGTGCTGAACATTAGCTTCTTCTTTTTTCTCAGATTGCCTAAAAGACTCTTTGTTGGATTTGTGTTAAGTAATACAAGTGGTATATAAAGAGCTAGTTCTTTTGTTACAATGCAGGTGATCTTTGAATGAGCTTGTAGATCTCTCAATCAAAAGGCTAATACTTATGTAGCATCTACTTAAAAGTAAGATGAAGACTTATAGAGGTCCTGATATGAGAACACCAGAAGATACATGTAGATTGTGTAGAATTAGCTAGAGAGCTAGTATTCTATGTGACAGGAGTCTTACATATATACTCAAAAAAGAAAGTGGTGTATTATCAATTACAGATGGTTGGTTCTGAAAAAGCAGAAGAAAAAGGACCCAATAATAATGGAGAAGGGAGAAAAAGTGGATAAGGTATGGAATTACAGTCTGATCAGAGGTATGAGTTGATCAGAGAGAAGGGGAGTGTCCAAAGGGTCACTGGTTCTATCAAGAGGAAAGTACAAGTCATGCTTATGAATCACACCCATTTAAGAAGTGGCACTAATACAAAGGGAAGTGAAAGGTATAGCCATCTATTGTAACAGTGATGTGGCACAGAAAACTGCTGTCTTGGAACAGGCTAAGCCAGCCTTAGCCAGGGTGGACAGTGAAGTTGAGGAAGTGTGATGTGATAGTAAAACAATGGAGGTACATTGTATGTACACTGTTATGAAGGTATGCATCATAATTTCAGACCTAGATTAGATTAGATTCAGTGACTGGTCTATCTAACTCAGATTTTTGGCAGCCAGGGGAAAATGATGATGGCATTACTTACATCATCAAATTGATTGCTGAGTAGTAGTACCAATCAAAGGAAACCTCTCTACAGAGACATGATCCCATGCTGCCTTACTTAGGTCAGCCAGCAGTGATATACCTTGTTTGGGCATGTTACGTTTCTACTATTTTTGTGATAGCCTCGCACTGGATTTTAATAAACTTTATTTGGCCCTATGGACGTCACTTTGTACACGGACCCCTCGTCAAGCAAGGTGCAAGCCTACTACTCCTCGAAGGACCGCGAAGGTGACCTCTAAGTTCCTCAGTATCAGGGCTTCTTCCACTTCAAGCACTTCATGAAACTTATATCTACCTTCCACCCGCCATCATCTGTTATCGATTCTCTGAAATGCACGCTAGCAGACGAAAATGGATCAGAGTTCCTTGTCGTGGCAAAACTAAACAGGGTGGACATCTACTCTCTGAAACCAGAGGGTCTCCGCCATGAACAAGGAATCGAAATATGGGGAAGGATACGAACAATAAAGTCGGTTCCTATTGTGGTATTTCATATCCATTGTGGTATCTGTTCTGTCAATGATGGTTTGCTTAATTAACAGCACACCACTAGAATGAGCTTCTTGGTTCTCACTGATCACCCAAACCCTGAGCTGGTGTTCTTGCTATTCACGGCCTCCAAATCCGGTGAGAGAACCTTCTGTGCAACCAGGCATCTCGCTCTATTCGAGAGAAGTGCACGACCAGCAGAGTTCTGCCATGATGTTCTCGTGGATCAGTCGGGTGCCGTAGCCGTTGTAAGCATTTACACGGGAAAACTCAAGATCATCACTCTGACGGAGGATGGTGGTTACGAAAGAGACTTTGACGCATCGTCAGTATGCATTTCATATTCCAATGTGTCAAACTTGGCTAACAATACGTATGCCAGAGTTCTGGAGCTGAATCTTCTCAGTCTTGCCTTCGTCTCGACGTCGGTTGAATCGTACACGCTCGCTATGCTACACTTCAATTTCCAGCAACATCTCCAACTCCTCGCGCGTGATATTCAAGTCGATGATCTTCAACTTTCTCCAACACCGTCGCAGCAGCTTCCTCCTCTATCACTTCCTGTGAAGTGGTTTTCTATCGAGGAACAGGCGCCGCGCTTGATATTTATTCCCTCTATCGAAAGCAGCGACAACGAATGTGAAGGGGGAATATTAGTCGTCGGGGGGCGGAAGATTCTTCTCTATGATTTAGCCTCTAGCGATGTCCTGGAACAAAATATCCGCAAGAGCCGCCGCATGGAAAAGAAGAAGAAGAGCAGAAATACAGAAGAGGCTGCAAATGCGAAGCAAAAGGAAAAAGAGAGGGAATGGAAGAAGAAGAAAGCACGAGCGGTGATTACGTGGCCATGGTCTGAAGTCGCTGCGTGAGTCTTACTTCAGTGTGGTCGAAGTTGGAGAATCGATGATCACATATTTTGTGATAGCTTCTGCCCGCTGACGCAAGAAAGTGATACGTTCTTGATAGGCGATAAATACGGAAGACATGCAATTTTGTACGTCGACAGGACCAGTGGCACAGTGTTAACGCTTGTTGCTTTGGGAGAGGTATATGGCTTTTTTTGGCTTCTTCGCTTGACTGATGTATGAGCTATTCAGGCATCCTCTCCAATGACCCTGACATATCTGGCTAATCAAGTGGTGTATCTCGGATCACATTTTGGCGACTCACAGCTCTTGCAGATTAGCCCATCCTCCGCTTCCAACCCAGATTGTCCAACGCTACCCATTCCTGCGTCCGTTCGCGCTATCAAGCCAAAAGACCTTGGCACGGTGGCCAGGGACAGGGATGATGACGGTGCTGAGGGGATTATCGTCAATGGCAATGGCGGCCACTTCATTGAACTAGAGAGTTTTAACAACCTCGCACCCATTGTCGATGGGATCCTTGTCGACACAGATAATAGTGGTCAAGTGTGTATCATATTTGGGATTTAGGACAATATTGATACACTTCACAGCATGAAATTGTTACATGTTCTGGGGGACGGAACACTGGTTCACTGAAGGTTGTCAAGAGCGGTGCTGACTTTCGGGAGGCGACAGTCGTGCACGGTATATCTGGTGTCGACCGCATATGGTCGCTGCGCGAAAAATACAGGGATCAGTGAGTATACGTCAACAGTGAAAGGCACGCTTAACCTTTCTGCAAGGACAACAACTCATATTGTAGTGTCGACTCTCCAAGAAACACATGTGCTTCGTTTCGAGGATGCCCAAGGGGCTATGGTTTCTAGTGTCGGAGGTGCTGATAAGGGCTTCCTGTCATCCCGGACGTTGGCAGTTTCCAATATCCAACGTCGAATTCCGGGGGATGGGTTAACCCCGTCGACCTACGTCGATTCCTCTCTAGTCGTACAGGTCGTCCCTGAGGGGCTACTCATTCTAAACTACGATTCCAGCCTGCGAGAGTACACTCGGATAGGTGATCTCTGGACGCTGGATAAATTTGCCGATGGCAATCCTGCGAGCTGGAATAGAGAAATCGTCGCTGCAGACATCAATGCGAGTCAAGTCATTATCGCCCTTAATCACGGCAGATTGGTTCTACTTGTCGTGGAAGGCGATCGCTTCGTAAGGCGACGGACGCGAGAGTTTGTGGAGCCCCCACCATTCAACTGCACTGCGGAGATCTCGGCTGTGACGTGCCTACCCCTCGACAGTACGAAGTCATACGCCATGAATATCGCCGTTGGATTTTGGATGTCGAAAACCGTTAAGATTCTGTCCCTTTCGGAGCCTGGTACCGCTATGAAGGACGTTTGTGAAACCAGCGAGCTTCCGGCTGCTCCGCGCTCTTTGCTTCTGTACAACTTTACAAGCGAACCTGGAGGAAAGTCACAATTACATCCCCACCTTCTTGTTGGTCTCGTCGATGGCTCTCTTGCAACATTTCCAATACAGAACGCGACATTAGGAGACCAGAAGCTCATATCCATTGGCAACCTTCCCGTGACAATGCATACTTGCCGCATCAAGGATCGCTCGACTGTATTTGCTTGCGGGAGTCGAACATCGATATTATTCTGGGAGAGAGAACGTCTGCAGCATTCACCCCTGATGCTCAAGGTACGTATTACGGCTTCCTCGCGATGATATCTTGGCTCAGTGAAGGCCTTGCACATCAAGGACATCAGCGCAGCTACTGAATTAAACGTGGCAGCGCATCCTGCGTCAGTGATTCTGGCTAGCCCGGATGCCCTCGTCATTGGAGCAGTGGCGAACTTCGACAAACTTCATATCCGATCGGTATACTGCAATTTCATGACATTCATCCATCTCCTGATCATTGGATAGATCCCTTTAGGCTACAACACTCCGCGTCGCATCGTTCACAGCCCGAGCTGGGGGATGTTTGCTGTTGCCTGTACGCGGCCAGAACCCGCTCAGATTGGGCAGGCAGAGGTGTTTAGTTCCACGGTACAAATGTTCAATCATACCACTTTTGAAAGTAAGTGGCAATTCAGACCGTGTGGGAAGAAGCTGACGCCTCCACACGCAGAACTCAGTGAATTCGAGGTTGGCCAAGGTGAAGAAGTAACATCTCTCCATGCTTTCACGGCCACTCTGTCGGGTGTGCCGACGTCTTTCCTATGCGTGGGTGTTACATCGTACGACGACGGGGAACGGGAGCCTTCTCGAGGGAGGCTCGTGCTCTTACAAGTAAATGGTTCGCGGTCGTTTTTGGTTGTGATGGCATCCGTAAGCGTCAAGGGTTGCGTTTACGCGATCACCTCGACACAAAACATGGTTCTTGCTGCTGTCAATAGCTCTGTGGGTATAGTCGTGAGTTTCTTCACGCATAAGTTGACCACCGACCCATCTAGGTCACTGTCTACAAGGTCGAGGGGACAGAGAAGCAGGTCTCAATGACGCAATCTACAGAGTTCAATCACAATTATATCATCACCACCCTCGCATCTCGAGACAACCAACTGTTGGTCGGAGATGTACTCAACTCGGTTTCTCTGCTGAAACTGAAAGGTTCCCAAATCGAACCCGTTGCCAAGGACTATAGTTCCTTGTACCCGACTTGTGCACAGTTGTTGGACGACAATACCATCATTGGAGGGAATGTGAGAATGTGCCCTCTGACTGCCTACAATTCAAGGCTTATGACCTTCAGAGCGACTACAATGTGTTCACGTTCCGACTTCAAGTGAACGAACTACGTAGAGTTCTCGAGCGCGAAGGTCATTACTATCAAGGTGACATCGTGAACAAGTTTTTGCCTGGTGAGCGATCCCACAGTACCTTGTGAGTTTAATAGGCACTAACATCGTCATTTAAGGCGCACTTTCCTCCCATGACGTGTCAGTTAACATCCCAATGATGCCTAAACAACTGTTTTTGACAGTAGCTGGGCAAATCGGTGTTATAATTGACCTAACCGACGATGAGCTATCGCTTCACATGACGGCTTTACAGAGGAATCTTTCGACCTTTTATGAACTGGAGACGGGTATCAGTCATTCAAAGTAAGGGTTTCTTCCCTCCGAGAGCTCCCGTTACTGACGTCTCTCAGGTACCGTGCACCAAAGAATAATTCCGGTCGAAGTGACCTAGAGGCAACCTCTGTTGGCTTCCTCGATGGGGACTTCTTAGAGTTGTTCCTCCAATACATGGATGACGAGCGGTCTCTTGAACAGATCATGAAGGGTCAGTCCGAGCCTGAGGGGTTGACATGCACGCCGTATCGGTTACAGAAGGTATTGGAAGGATTGCAAAGCTTGCATTGAGATGGTTGTTCACAATAAATGTATCTCGAGAAATGAGTTAACTGTAACCCTGTATGATGACTTGCTAGTAGAATATAACTCGACAAAAGGGAAGTCAGGATCAGAGACTGGTTAAAAATTGGGTAAATGTGGAAAAGGACGATAGCGACTGCATGCCTAGTCTCACACTTGCCTCATCATGAGATACTCGGGGTGCAAAGTAAAATCCTGAGACGAGAACCAGATAACTGAAAGTGCATCAAAGTTAGCCAATCACTGACTTCCAAGCGTGGGTGAGGGGGTATACCTGAGAATGAGGATGCTTCCTCGATGATAGTTGCTCTTCGCTTCGATATACGTGTAGGTCATCAGGAATACGGCAAGGATGATGACCACAGCGTCCCAACGCGGTAAGATGAGACTAGTAACAGGAGTGGTGATGATCCATACTGCAACAAGGCGAGGAGAGGGAGGAGAAACTCACGTGAACGAGTGGGCAATTTCCCCCATCCGATCGGGAGCATACCAGGCAGAAAATGCCACCATGGTAGGAATTTGGAGGAGACAGACTTGAAGCGCGTACGCGGAGCCAATTTCCATGCTGTGGTTGGCAAGAATCATCAGCAGAAAATAGCGTGACATTAATTTAACCGCAAACCTCAATGCAATGTTTTCGTTTAAAGCGAACGATATGGCATTCATGAATTCCGTAGTATTTGGAACCAGGGCAAAAAGGGTGACACCAAGGAACTTCTCATCGATGCCTGAGCCCTCCAACACAATGTCCACAACGTCGACCAGAAGCTCTGAAAGTTTTGATTTTTTAAATTGTAAGGACATCACCATCGACAAAAGACATACCTGCAATGACTGCATAGAGCGCGGTGCATGCCAACAATACAGCAGTGCTAGTCATCCTGCTCCATTCGGGAGCCTCATGCCCACCATGGCCACCAACACCAGGGTCCGTATCGCCTGCCGCGGATGTCTTGAATCGTGCTGGGGAGACGGACTGACTCTGTTGATGTCTTAGCGCACTAACAGTTGCAACCGCAACAGCACGCGTGAAGTCGTCCTTGGTCAGGCTCTCGGGAAGTTGAGTGTTCTTGATCGCCAGGTCCACACTTTCCATGAGTGGCGTGAAGTGCTGTTGCGTCGAAGGCGGAGGCGCATACGATACACGTCTTCGGTCAGGCGAAATGGGAGGACGGGACATTCCGGCTTGCTGCTGAACAGGGGTGGACTCGACAGGCTTGGGAGACAAAGTTTGGCAATTGAAAGGTATATCATGCTCGATACCCGCGGGATCCCCGCGTTTATGTGTTTCTCGAACAGTGAGCTGTGGTGTAGTGATGGGAGTGCGTTGATATCCAGAGACACGATGTGTGGGCGGAATTTCGAGGGAATGTAGGAGCGGTTGGGGGTTCTGCCAGATCTGGGTAGCATGGGTGCGTAGAGAGAACCACAATCCAACGAGATACGACTGGGAAATTTTACTGAGTAACTTCAAGTGGGAACGAAATTATTGCGGTGCTTACAAACAGGAGAATCACTGCACAAAAATACATCAAACTCTTGACGGTCGATTGGTAGAATGGGTCCTTGACAGGATCTGGGTGTTGGTAATAGCAATGATCACACTTCCAGTTTGGAACACTTCGGTCAGAGCCGATATCAGGACAACCACTGCAGACCAATTGGAACTAAGGGTCACAGAACACAAGATCAGGATTAGAACATGGGAGAACTTGATCGTACTCACGTTCCCATAGATCTGGTAGAACAACGTTGGTGTAAGAGTACCGATGAAAGCCATGATCAACATCATGCTTGTGACTCCCGCGCTCTTAGCATTAAACTTTTGCTCCTTCTTCCTCAGGGCCCCCGCGCACATACTCATCCCTGGCATCAAGAGAACTCCTGCGAGCAAACTCCCCACGATCGATCCTTCAACAAGATGTCCCTTTCCCCGAGTAAGGGCGATAGAGTACAGGAGGACTTCAATAATGGAACCAAAGGTGGCATTGATGACAGCACCCATACCGATCGAGGACTGAGCTGAGATGGATGCGACAGCCATGCCAATGAAGTAGGACAGTGGTATTATGCTCGCAAGACTCAAGATAAAGATGAGTGCCTGAGAAGTGAGAAAGGCGAGTAGCGCTGGAACATGCCCGGTTCGCTCGGCCAGAGGGAGCAAGACGAAGCCGTCGAATATGACAAAAAATACGAGGGGAAGGAGGTTGATGAAGATTATGTTAACTCCACCAACGGTGTACTTGTAATATTTCCATCCTATCGCACGATACACGCAAAGCAGCACTGTTGACTTTCGTGATCCCCGAGTCGAAGGCGCGGTTTGACCCTGGGACAGTCGGGGATGTTTGACAGAATACTCGACCGGAGCCGCGGCTGCGGAATTAGAAGCATCGGGTGGCAAGGCGGTCGGCGCGTCGGAGTGAGTGGATGCAACAATGACCACAGGGGGCGGGGCGCAAAATCGAAGTCTCGTCGGGTTGGCGACTATGTACTTTATCAGCGCCCAATTCAGTTTGGCCATAGGGATGGTGATGATAAGTGCCCAACATGCGATACAGGTCAAGAGCATAAGAGGTGCGATCACGGCGCCAAAGGCGAACCAGAAAGCAGTGCGGCCTAGCCAATCTCCGGACACCTTTTCGTATGTATCAGTTGATGTGGTGGGTGACGGCGTGGCCCCGTAGGACTTGGAGGGTAAGAGGAAATGTCGTGTATAAGCTGTCGAGAGCAAGGACGTGCCCTCATTGGGAGAGGCTTGCACGTACGGTTGGGCTTGCTCAGGGGAAAGAGTGGTAATGGTAGAGGTCTTGGATAGTGAGGTTCCGTTGCTCTGTCCGCTTTCCTCCAGTTGATTTTCCTCGTCATCACCGTCTTCGCTATCACCTTCGACATACTTCCCGAAAGGCCATGCAACATACCAGCCCAGGCCGAAGACCAACGTAGAGTATCTGCGACCACCCAAGGGCACGAAGTACAGGATGGCAGAGACAGCAAAGCACGCTACAGCCAACCACCAACCAAAGCAAACAACCCAGAAAATGTTCCCAGGGAGTAGATGGCGTTCTGCCCGTGCTGAAGGAATTGAATGCAGTGCAGCGTCTGCATTGCGCGTGATGGACCTAGACTTCTTGTATAAAGCAGGTTTCCAGATACGCAGACCGAAAGGATGTTCGACGTTTATGAGGGATTGGCGGTCTTTGAGCGTGATAAGGTCGTCGTCCTCCCGTGTTCGTTCGGCGTCCTCGCTCTCCGGGCTGTCGTCGGAGTCGGGGAGGTCGTCAGCAACACCCTTGCCCCGGGTATGACGACTAGGCCGCGTGTCGTCGATCTCTGAGTCCTCCTGTTCTTCGCTGAACACGTTGGCTTCCCGAAAGCTTCTCGCGTTACCCCGTGTACTACTCAGGCTGGCGCTTCTAGCTCTGTCCCTGGAAGAGCCAGTGGTGGACATGTTCCTGCGAACGGGTTGGCGGGACGTGGAGCAAATTGGACGATTGGGAGATGAGTGATAGGAGGTCCCTTGATGATGGTGCTGCGGAATGTCCACAGCTGACCGGTGAAAGCTATGACTGCGGCTGGGAGGAGGATGGGTTGGCTGAGCGTGGGTGTCAGTTGGAGTAGGGGAAGAACCCGGCGTGAGTGCGCAGTTATCACCGCTGTCCTGTCTACATCCAGAAGGCTCATAAATGTCCATGGTGCTTCTTCCGCTCAGGCTGGCCAGAGGAACGACAGGCTTGACCCCTTTGAGCGTTGTGTGGTGTTCAGCCGGAAATGACCCTGGCGCGCCGAACCTATAGCACTTATAAATCGGTGGCCCCTTGAAGCGTTCGCAATGCAATGGTAATATATAAATAATTAAAAGAAGCATTATGGGACATGGGTAACATGAGCAACTGAAAGGCGTAGTGTTTAGAATAGATACAGATAGCCGGACCCATCACTTCCGCAATAATTTTTCTCGCAGCTCGGCACCCTTCAACTGAGCTCGCAGGTATTCCAGACGGTCCTGATACCTAGCAGTCACTTCTTGGCGTCGACGCCGGATATCGAATAGTTCAGCTTCAAGAACATTCATCTCTGGATCTTCGTCCATCGTCGACATCGAGCCTTGTAACCTCGCCAGGTTGACGCTCGATACACTGCCTAGCTCTCCAAAACGTGCATGCGCAAGTGCTGGGGGAGTCGAAGGGGGTACAGCGCGGGCACGAGACGACAACGAGGACATGGATCTCTTTCGGTTCGCTGCAGTGGAGGTTGCCAGCGGACCAGTTGCCCGAAGCGATGGATTGGGACGATGGGAACGTGGTTGAGAGACGTTGGTCCCATATGAGGTGGTGGACCGAAGAGAGACACCGTCAGCATCAGAACCATGGTATGGTGTCCCCCGACCCGATGCGCTACCACCCGCCGTAAGGAAAGAATCGCTGTAGTCTCCGCCATTCCTACGATTCATGGCAGATATTGAGGGCGAACGGGGTAATGGTACGTGTCCTGGCATATGCTGACGCCGGGTCAATGCACTGAGCTCTAGCCCATTGAAGGCATCAAGAAGCCTCCGGCCCTCTGCCTCCATTACTTCAATCTCGAGACGGATATCTTGAGATGATTTCACCTTGTCGTCGTCCGGCGACGGATCGCTTGTAAGGATCGAGGGGGAATGTTTTAGATCAGGATTACTAGCTGGGAAAGAGGAAGGGGGTGTCACAGTGCCTAGCCGCCGCATAGTCCGAAAGATTGAATGATGAGAAGCGCTGCCAAGTAAACGATGCTCTGCACGCGACTGCGTCGGAATGGCACTCTGATCATGTCGCAATTCAGGTCTCAGGGTCGAACTTGTCATTTCTGAGGGTATAGCTCTGCGTTTGAAAGGGCTGGACGCTGAGGGACCCAAAGAGAATGTACTTGACGACTCGCTGATGGCGCTGTCTTGTGTTGAGATCGCACTGATGCGACGACTGCCACGTTTGAACAGGTTGGACACCGCTGATGAGACCGAGGATTTAGATCGGATCGAAAGTGGCCTGCGGGACTTGGTCTGAAATTGACGTGGACTATAAGCCTCCGGGTTGAGATGCGAGGCTGCGGATGGATAATGCTCAGTCTAGAAATCAGAGATGAAGTGAGGACTCGGCTGGGTTACCTTCATGACGCAAACGACTGTGAGGGCCCAAAGGAATGACAGGTGTCTCTGTGGGAAGAGAGGTGCCGCTGGCTAAACGTTCGAACATGTTCTGCCGCAGTAGTCGGTACTCCTCGTCACTGTGCACAGAATGAGAAAGGATTCTTCGGTGCTGTCCGCTCCGCCAGGAGTTGTTGGAAAGGACTTACTTTAGCAAACCTTCTGCATTGGCTGTTGCTAATTCATCGAGGCGCTGTGCGAGAGTTGAACTGTCTTCCAAACGTGAACCTTCGAGAGACCTCAGCAGAAGGTAAATACGGACGTTATCGCATCTGTATGAGCTCGAGGCGTCGACCTAGGACTGGACGCTTCGAGGGGCCGCAAGGGCGAACGGGATGAACGATGGAGACCTGAGTGTGACGGAGAATCTCGGTCAACGAATTTTTGCGAGTTGGTGTCAACGTGCAAGAGCTGAGGCGGAGATATATTCGCGAAGGTTTCCCGTTGCTTTCCTTTGTGGTTACCATACTACGAGGCGGTGTTAGTGACAATGACGGAACGATGAATGTGAGAGTACTGACGAATCGGGAACGAATGACCTGGGCCACGGACCTGTCACCCTCGGGGAGATTGGTATCATCGGGTGTTCTAGAGGAAAAGAAACCCATTGTCTAGTGCGACGAATGAATTGTCGCAGGCGCAAGAAATGAAAGGGTTGGGTACCCGGGTGCCAGAGGGTCTCCATTCCCCGAGGGCCGCTAATCACAAATTAGAACAGACATCTGACACTCTGTCCATCACCAGTGCCGTCAAAACAAAAATTGCCACTGAATATTCATTCCCTCGGGCAGCACTTAAGTATAGCTGGTCGTCGCGTTCTCATCGTATTCCCCGCTCACCCATGTCGCTTCTCAGGCATAGTGCATCCCAGATACTAGTACCCTTCACTAGTAGTACCCATGGGCTCATGCTCAGAAGATGTCAACGTGCAGTCGGCAGAAGGCGCTGCTTCTCTGTCAATCGTGGCATCCCGCCACCCTTGAACGGGGTAAGGGTCCTCGATCTGACAAGGGTACTGGCCGGTCCAACCTGTTCCATGCTCTTGGCAGACCTGGGGGCAGATGTCATTAAGATAGAAGAAATATCCAGAGGAGATGACACCCGTCAGTCTTTCATGATTTCACTTCATCCCCGCTTGATGGGACCTCATAGTAAACAGGATCGTGGAGTCCCCCATCTGCCCCTGTGGTAAAAGATGCACCCAAAGAAACGTCTCATCTACCACCAGAATCGGCTTACTTCCTTGCGGTCAATAGGAACAAAAGATCAATCACAGTCGACTTCAAACGAGCCGAGGGCCTTGAGATCTTACATAAGCTAGTAAAGTCCTCGGACGTCCTTGTTGAAAACTTCGTTTCCGGCAAGCTTGCTTCTTTGGGTCTTGGTTGGGAAGATTGCCAAAAAATCAATCCCCGGCTCGTCTATGCTTCAATCACCGGTATTGATCCCTCCCTGTAGCGCGTTAATCCCACTTTGAACGGTTTGGGCAGGTTACGGGCAGACAGGACCTTATTGCGAAGCCGCAGGCTACGATGTTATAATTGAGGCTGAGGCAGGCCTGATGCACATGTTAGCATGTTGTTTCTATTATCCCTCCGTCCCTGTGTGCCATCGACTATCATAGCACGGGCGAACCTGATCGCGCCCCATCCAAGGTTGGAGTGGCTGTCACCGATATCATGACCGGCCTCTACGCCCATGGCGCCATCATGGCAGGGCTGCGTTCTGTGAACCAAACTGGCAAAGGCATATGGATCGATTGTAACCTATTCGAGACTCAAGTAGGCATGCTTTTCTCGTGTTCAAGTTCTCACCCTAAGTTAGATTTCACAGCTAGCAGGGCTTGCCAACATAGCTTCCAATTACCTCATCGCCGGGCAAGAGGCTTCTCGGCACGGAACTGCACACCCTTCCATAGTACCATACCAGGTCTTCCCTTGCAAGGATGGCTTCTTAATGATTGGTGCGGGAAACGAGAAACAAGTGACCCCATTCATTTCAGTGTGTTTCAGCCGACTCACTGAGCTAATCACCCACAGTTCAGGCTTCTCGTTACCACGATCCTCCAGAAGCCCGAGCTCGCGGATGACGTTCGCTTTTCGACAAATGCGGCTCGCGTAGCGAACCGGGAAGCACTCGTCGACATAATCTCTGCGGTGCTAAAACGACACGATAGAGATTACTGGATCGAGCGATTGAGTGGGGTTGGGTTCGTATCATTCAGAATCAGATGCGATTACGTGAGAATGATGATCCTTGCAAGCATTCCGTTCGGACCGATTAATAATATCGGGCAGACGTTTGCACATCCTCAGGCCATTGCACGCGAGTCCACGGTAGAAATCAATGTACGTGTCTCGCCTGTGCAACGTGTTTGCAGGGCTGGAGCACTCTTGTTGGGATAGCATCCCCGCGCAGGCAAAATTCGTATGGTTGCGCCACCGGTTACCTACAACGGGAAAAGGATGCCAGTGCGACGACCACCACCTTGGCTTTCACAACATACTACGGAGGTATGTCCGCCACATGCACGTGTTGCTACAGTAAGCCCGTAATGTGCGTCTGCAGATCTTGCAGGAACTAGGGTAT
>JBBPKW010000138.1:0-13586 GCA_038089475.1 Boletus aff. vermiculosoides | reverse complement strand
AAAAGGATGCCAGTGCGACGACCACCACCTTGGCTTTCACAACATACTACGGAGGTATGTCCGCCACATGCACGTGTTGCTACAGTAAGCCCGTAATGTGCGTCTGCAGATCTTGCAGGAACTAGGGTACTCGAGGAATGAAATCGCGAGGCTGCGTGCGAGCAAGGTCGTGTAGGAAGTGTGCCGAGCGCAAAGAAATGGGGTACTGGGGAGTGAGTCAGGGAGCGTATGGTAGCCTCGTGGTCGGATGTCCGCTGTGGGTCGAGTCGGAAAGCTGAAACCGTAATAATAAGTACGGTGTGCGTATTTGCAATGGGCACCCAAGGGTTTGTCATTGGGGGCAATGTCCGTAAGTGGGGCACATTCCGAGTATGGAAACGGGCAATGCAGTGATGGCGGTGATCTCAACGTCGATAATCAGGCGACCGTCCACTTATGTACTTGCCTTCGGAAGAGATCCCTCTGGCTCCGTCTGACTTATAGTCTATTTCATACTTCTTTACCCTTGCTATTCCCTATTGCCTCTCCTTCATGTCTTCCCGTTTCGCAGACACATCAACGATGCGAACTTGGTCTCCCATTTACCACGATGAAAGCCCAAAGAGGCCTCCCCCGTCCCCCTCTAATAAAGCCCCCCCATCCAAGAAGCTTGACGCCAAGTCTCGTGCCGTCTCCGAAGAACCTTGTCCTTCCAAAGTGCCCCAGCCACTTGTCGTCCCCTCATCAGAGTCCCTCCCAGAGTCATATACGGACAAGGTACGAAGTCCCGTCTCGCAAAACCATGCTAGCAGGCTCTGTCCATGTCCCGCCAAGTGCCCACCGCAAGTAGTGCTAATCACCACCTTTGTTCCCCCAAGTCCTCAAGCGATCGGGTCATCGTCGATATGGAAGTATTCCAACAGATACTCGAGTTGGACGAGGGGGATGCCCAGGAATTTTCCCGTGACATGGTCAAAGATTATCTCGAACAAACACAGGCAACCATTAAGCTCATGGACGAATCCTTGTGCGCTGGTCTGTCCTTGCAGAGTAATTCTGATGTCTCATTCGCCCTTAGCGCAAAGCATGAGCTGACACAGCTTGGAAGACACGGTCACTTTCTCAAGGGCTCATCCGCCGCGTTAGGAGTCGTCCAGGTGCAGGGAATCTGCGAGAAGATCCAGCATCTTGGCAATCGGATTGATCCCGACAAGGAATCGGAAGCCAAGATATCGGCCGAAGATGCGTTTGCGAGGATCAAACCGTTACTGGCCCGACTGAAAGAGGAGCATGCCGCGGCGGCCAAATGCTTGAAGAAAATCTTCGAAGCACCTAAATCTTCGACCCTTGGGAAATCCAGTGGGCTTCGAGGGTCTGACGATGGCTACTGTGCGACGGTGTATACCTCAGCATAGGCTGCATAAGCCATGCACAAGAGACGCTCGCAGCACCGGTGCACAGTACTTCTGGTACTTGCTGCGACATAAGAAGGGTGTATCCATTTTGTACTCTGACCATTTTATCCCTTGTTTGTTGACCACATTATCTTGCTCTCACATACGCTGTTCCGTTACATACGCCCTTAGTTCTCGCCGAGACGATGTGTATGCCTTTAATTACCTTCAAGCTCAAACTTTGATTCACCAATGCTCTTCGTAAGTATCGAAGATATCAATTTACTTCCGTTACTTGTTCCTGGATGTAACCCATCGCGAGTAAGTATTTTCCTTAGATATTGCCGTACGCGCATTGAGAAGCATGGCATGTCCAATCGAGATCACGGGACTCATTGTTATGCGACGCGACGCGTTCCAGTATATCTGCTGCCATGAACCACGACGATCTTGTACTGCCCACGCCCGAGCAGTTTTCTGCCTTTCCATATGACCCACCCTATTCTATACAGTCTGACCTGATGAAACATGTTTATTCTTCCATCGAACAAAGGCACGTCACGATCGTCGAGAGCCCGACAGGCACGGTGCGCATCGAGTGGCGTGGCTCCCTCCGACTGAAAAAAGGCTGACTCTCCTTACAGGGAAAAACTCTGAGTCTTCTCTGCTCAAGTTTGTCTTGGCTCACTGACGAAAGGGAACGTGCACGCAAAGGGCAGATTTCCCAGCAAGCGATGCAGAGTGCCGGTAAGATCCGTTGCAACGCTTGCGAGGCTGGATGACCGTGTCTCATCCATTGCACGCTTGTGGCGGCGCGGATCGCAGGACCGGCATGGGTTTCCACTCAAGCAGCTCAGATAAGACAAAGAGAACTCGAAGCACAAGACTGCGATTATGAAGAAAGGTTGGCAAAAGCGAGAAAAGCCGAGGCCCGTTTGCGAGCGATGGCAAATGCAAGGGTTACGAAGCGTCAAGTATGGCAATTCACAGTCGAGTTTACGACTCATCTGACACCGGAGGATAGCGAGTTCCTGCGAGAACCGCACAAGCACCTGACGAGCAGAGCGAAGAACTGTTTCTTCCTGACCGTGAGATGGATGAAACAGAAGATAACATTTCTCCCGCCGTTCGTGAACTGATGGCAAAGTACGTCGCTTTAAATCGCATCATGGAGCGCATTCTCTTAAATTCAGACACAGGCTTAATAACACCGTCTCAAATCATAAACAGGTCGACACTCAGGAACCAACGTGCACCAAAATTTACTATGCGTCCCGTACCCATTCCCAGCTGACACAAGTCATTCCCGAACTTCGAAAATTGAAGTTCAAACATGTCTCATATGGTCAACATTTTTCCCAAGGCCGCGGTGACGAAGCCTGCTCTATTCCACCGTCGTCCGATCAAAGGAAGAAGCGGAGCGTGGAGGTGGACGAAGAAGACTTTACTGGGACTGATCGACGGCAATGGCGAACTGTGTCTCTCGGCTCACGTAAACAGCTTTGCATCAATGAGGATGTCAGACCCAAGCCGGGCGACCTGGACGAAAAATGTCGGGATTTACAAGATGGTCAAGGCATTTGTTTGAAGTCAAATGAGTCATCTGATTATGAATGTAGGGCACAAGGAGAGACGGTGTCGATATCTCCCACTCCCAGAAGACCAAACGCGTTTACTTGATCTCCGAGACCAAATTCTGGTCAGTTTATGACTCGATACATTTCAGTGGCATTCACAATTATTTTACAGGCGTCTCCGAAGGATATTGAAGATCTCGCCATGGTGGGGACGAACGCTCAGACATGCCCGTATTATGGTTCTCGTAAGGCAATTCCTCAAGCAGAGGTTCGTTGTTTGATGTTCCCTACCTTTTTTTTTCTGCTCACGCCATTGATCGTGCACACCAGCTCGTGACGTTGCCATACAATCTTTTATTACAGAAGGCAGCGCGAGAGGCTCTGGGTATAGACCTCTCGAACCAGATTGTCATAATCGATGAAGCTCATAGTAAGTGCTAGCACACTCGAGCCGGTTCCTGCACTCACTCATTAGATTTGATTCCTACTTTACTTTCACTATCGAGTGTCCGTGTAACGTCTCATATACTGTTGGCCTCATTAAACCAGGTCGCAGTGTATTACGAGAAATTCCGGACACGTCTTTCTGCACTACACAGTCTTCACCTCAAGCGCCTCATCAACTATATAGAAGCGATTCAGAAGGTCATGGAAGACTGGAAAGCGACCAGGTCAAAGGCTAGCTCAAGTATTGATGCGAGAACCGAGGTTTTCACGATTTCGAGCTTTATGGAAAAGCTAGGAAGGAAAGCAGTGGGAATCAATTTGCTTGAAATCGAGGCATACTTGAAGAGGAGTAAAGTAAATTGCATTGTTCTACACTCTAGCATCCTCTCAACGACGATACAGATTGCAAGAAAGATATCCGGCTACGCTGAAGCGGTGTCAAGTCAAGGTGGTCGAAGTAGGTTCCACACGTTTCTCATTTGTGTTTCCGTCTAACATTAAATCAGACTCCGTGTCCAAGAAGCAAGCAAACCGTGGTACTCCACCGCTCCATGCAGTTGAAGCACTCATGATCGGGCTTGTGGGTGCAAGAGAAGGTGATCTCAAGTTTCCCGTCATTCTGAAGGCAGTCAACTCGTAACAAATTACCAGATGGGCGTATCATCATTTCCCTCATGGGTGACAGCACGCAACATCCGGAAGAGTTGGAGATAAAGTACCAGCTTCTCAATCCTTCGACAACGTTCCGCGAAGTGGCCGATAGCGCGCGGTCGGTCATATTGGCAGGCGGAACTATGTCTCCGGTTATTGTGGTTCGCGATTGCCCGTGTCTTGTGAACTGACGAAACGATAGATGTCAGATGTGATCTCGCAACTATTCCCCTGGTTGCCCTCCGAGCGGCTATCGACCTTCTCTTGTGATCATATCGTTCCGCGATCGCATGTTCAAACGTTATGTGTTACCAAGGGTCCGGTAGGTTCTCTCCTGGAATTCAAGTATGCCCAACAGACAGACCAACGCTTGCTCGGTGAATTGGGGCAACTTATCCTGAACCTTTGCGGGGTGGTGCCTGGAGGGATGGTGGTATTCTTCCCATCCTACTCGTCTTTGAACCTTGCCCAGAAAGCCTGGAATACGACGCAACATATGGACAAGTTTGGAGCGAAAAAGATGGTTAGATCTAGCTTTTCGCGGTGAAAGACGGCGCGACTGAATGTGCTGTAGGTATTCTTGGAGCCGCACGCCAGCAACGAGGTGGAGTCCACGTTGCGAGGGTATGCGGATGCGGTAAAAACATTGGTTCGTTTAGACAACACATCCCAGATAGCTTTCTCACCATCCGTAAGTCGACAGATGTGTCCGACAAGAGGACGGGTGCCTTACTCTTCGCAGTGGTTGGTGGGAAGCTCTCGGAGGGTTTAAACTTTTCGGACGAACTTGCCCGAGCCGTTGTCGTTATCGGCCTCCCCTTTGCAAATAAAAATTCGCCCGAGTTACAAGAGCGGATGCGATACGCAAACGAAATAGAACAGAGACTTGGCAATAAAAGGCATCCAGGGGCCAAAGATGCTGCTTCGGAGCTCTACGAGAACATGTGCATGAGCGCGGTCAATCAGAGCATCGGTGAGATGGTTTGGCGTTTTCCGTGTGCTGATAATATTCACGGATTCGTAGGCCGAGCCATTCGTCATCGTATGGATTGGGCATCCCTCATTCTCGTTGATCGGCGTTATTGTTCGGCAAGCATCCAAAACAAGTTGCCTGCGTGGATTCGGGATGGCATTGCTGTGTGTGACGGTTTTGGACAAACCATGAAGCACCTCAGCCATTTTTACCGAGAGCGGAAGCAGAGCCGGATTCCTGTCGTGACTGGTCTATAGTAGATATATTACGGACGGGTGTTACAGGGATTGAGGTGTTCATATATGGTGCCCTCTGCCAGCAGTGGGAGTTGCCGCCCCGGCGCCGGCGGCCATAAACATTCAGCAACAGAGTGGAAGCGTGGGCCGGCTTGTTCCGGCGTTAAATTACATAATACTATTGCCATGCTGTTCGAACCCGTCTCACTGCTGCACTTTGCACATACGATTTCTCTCCTCTGAGTTTCGCTGTCCTCCTCGCAATGCTTTCGCGGCAAGCAATTAGGCGGTTTCCGTACGTTTTGCGAGCTAGCGTCGGGCGTGTGCCCGCTACAGGTGTCTACCGTGCGTTGGCAACTCCGGCGGCGCCGCCTTCACCAAATGACCCGTTCGCGAACGGCACGAACGCTTACTATGCTGAGGAAATGTACAGGCATTGGAGGCAAGATCCCCAGTCGGTCCATGCCTCATGGGCCGCCTATTTCTCGGGCATGGAGCACGGGCTACCTAGTCCCAAGGCATTTCAACCTCCTCCGGGTCTGATCGCTCCGCCTGCCGACGGTGCCCCGGCCCTCCACGCAGTTGGGGGTGCAGAGTTGGATGATCACCTCAAAGTAAATTCTGCGCTTCCCGTGTCATTTCCTTCTCTCATTCGTTCTAGGTCCAACTCTTGGTTCGCGCATACCAAGTCCGGGGACATCACGTCGCCGAATTAGATCCCCTTGGTATCCTCGATGCTGATCTCGCGGATGTTCATCCCCCGGAACTCGAGCTCAGCCGATACGGTTTCACGGAACGTGATCTGGATAAGCAAATTGCTCTTGGGCCTGGTATTCTTCCCCACTTTGCGACGGAAGATAGGAAGTCCATGTCGCTTCGTGACATCATAAAGACCCTGAGACGCATTTACTGTAAGTTTCTGAACCATACTGTTGAATGACTCCTAAACGTCTCCAAGGTGGTGCTGTTGGCATCCAATACGTTCACATTCCTGACAAGGAACAATGTGATTGGATCAGAGAAAGAGTCGAAATCCCCAAACCTTGGAACTACACACTAGAAGAGAAGCGCATGATCCTAGACCGACTCATCTGGTCAGAGTCCTTTGAAAAATTCATTGCTAGCAAATACCCCAACGAGAAGAGGTTCGGATTAGAGGGATGCGAGGCACTCATTCCTGGGATGAAAGCTCTTATTGATCGTTCGGTTGACCATGGTGTGAAGCATGTTACAATTGGCATGCCTCACCGTGGGCGTCTCAATGTGTTGGCAAACGTTATCCGCAAGCCTATTGAGGCCATTCTGAACGAGTTCTCTGGCGTGAACGCCGATGATTCACCGGCTGGTGACGTCAAGTATCATTTGGGCGCCAATTATGTCCGGCCAACTCCATCCGGAAAGAAGGTCTCCCTCTCGCTGGTTGCCAACCCATCACACCTCGAAGCCGAAGATCCAGTTGTCCTTGGCAAAACATTTGCTATACAGAACTTGGAGGGTGACCATACTACCCATAATACCGCGATGGGTGTCCTTCTACACGGAGACGCCGCATTCGCAGGACAAGGCGTTGTGTACGAAACCATGGGCTTCCACAATCTACCAAACTACGGAACCGGTGGCACCATTCACCTCATCGTCAACAACCAGATCGGATTCACCACTGACCCCCGGTTCGCTCGATCGACGCCCTACCCATCTGATATCGCCAAGTCTATCGACTCTCCCATCTTCCATGTCAATGGTGACAATGTCGAGGCCGTAAATTTCGTCTGTCAGCTCGCTGCGGATTATCGCGCCAAATACAAGCGCGACGTTGTAATCGACATTGTTTGCTACCGGCGTCACGGCCACAATGAAACAGACCAGCCTAGTTTCACACAACCTCGGATGTACCAGGCTATTGAGAAGCAGCCCACTCCGTTGACTCAATACTCGAAGTTCTTAGTTGGACGCGGTACCTTTACGGACAAAGACATCGAAGAGCACAAGAAGTGGGTATGGGGTATGTTGGAGAAGGCCGCGGCAGCTGCCAAGGATTACGTTCCTACACCCAGAGAGTGGCTTTCGGCGTCTTGGCCGGGCTTCCCATCACCCCGCGAGCTGGCACAGAAGACGCTTCCAACTCGTGCCACCGGGACCGATGAGGAAACTCTCCAGCGAGTTGGTAAAGCTATCTCGCAGTGGCCGGCCGGCTTTACCCCACACCGCAACCTTGCGCGGATTCTCAACCAGCGAGGAAAGACCGTTGAAGAGGGTCGCAATATCGACTGGTCAACAGCCGAAGCTCTAGCCTTTGGTTCCCTTGCTCTCGAGAAAATCCATGTTCGTGTGTCGGGTCAGGATGTCGAGAGAGGCACCTTCTCGCAACGTCATGCTGTTCTAAACGATCAACTCAACGAACAACAATACGTACCGCTGAACGATTTGGGTTCGAATCAGGCGCGGTTCGTCGTCTGTAACTCATCTCTCTCCGAGTACGGCGCCCTTGGTTTTGAACTAGGCTATTCACTTGTCTCTCCCGATTTCCTCAACATCTGGGAGGCTCAGTTTGGTGACTTTGCGAACAATGCGCAATGTATCATCGACCAGTTCATTGCGGCCGGAGAACGAAAATGGTTGCAACGATCTGGTTTGGTCATGAGTTTACCTCACGGCTATGATGGCCAGGGTCCGGAACATTCGAGTGGGAGAATTGAACGTTTCCTACAACTTTGCGATGACCATCCCCACGTTTTTCCCACGCCTGAGAAGGTAGAAAGGCAGCATCAAGACTGCAACATGCAGGTCGTGTATCCCACGTGAGTCTTGCTTGTTGTATGTATCCTCCCGTATCTGACACGTTCACAAGTACGCCAGCCAACTACGTGGGTCAGATATGCAGAATTAGATGATGGTGATACTAACAGGAAAATAGTTCCATGTCCTCCGCAGGCAAATACATCGCGACTTCCGGAAACCGGTATGCCCCCCCTCACCTTTCGATCCTTCCACGCTCATAACACAATGTTACGGCCAGTTGATTCTTTTCTTCTCGAAATCCTTGCTACGTCACCCCCGAGCACGCTCAGAGCTATCGGAGATGATTGGAGACACGCACTTCCAGCGATATTTGCCCGAGTCTCACCCAGAGAGCTTGGCACCAGCTGAACAGATTCGTCGACACATCCTGTGTACAGGTAAAAACTACGCCATTTTGTAAGATCTAGCCAATGACTCGGACCTCTAGGCCAGGTCTACCATACTCTCCTACAAGAACGTGAAGAGAGGGGTATCAACGATGTTGCCATAAGTCGCATAGAACAATTGTCACCCTTCCCTTATGATCTCGTAGGATCACTACCTTCCAGGGTCTGCCATCGACTAACCACTTTTAGATCACACCGCACCTAGACAAGTACCCGAATGCCGATATTTTATGGTGTCAGGTGAGTTTTTCTGTTGCTCGTCTTTATAGGCTGAAACAACGCGGGTTTTAGGAGGAGCCGCTCAACAATGGAGCATGGACCTATGTTGGCCCTCGCATTCTCACCGCTGCCAACGAGACACAATACCATCGGGGGAAATATCCCCTCTACGCGGGACGCCAACCAACAAGCTCTGTCGCGACGGGTAGCAAGGTACGGAATGAATTTACCTCCCCACACGCACTTACAAACATTCCTTGAAGACTCAGCACAAGAAGGAGATTGAAGAGTTCCTTGCATCTGCGTTCGCTGAGAGCTGACGTAGTAGTATATTGTGTTGTCTCGACAGTACGAAGCATGCCTCGTTTCTTTTCTTGATGCCAGGGTGAATAGATAAGTTAATGGTGCACATACAATCAGAATTAACACGCAAGACAAGGATCGCAAGTTATCAAGTTATCATGACACTCCCTGCAAGGGTTTTATGACATTAGTAGCTGGAACCTTAAGATCTTAAGAGCTTGGTTCCCGAGTTGGGGGTCAGATGATCATCCACAGAAACTCATCTCTAGGATGAATTTGCCACATCCATCCCCACCCATCATCCAGCGTACATAGCTCCATCTTCATCCATAACAATGTCGTTAGTCTCCCTGGTGTCCCCATCCCCGTTGTCCTTCCTCATGAAATTGTGGAGTGTTGGCTGCGACTGATCTTGATCACCAGGTGCTCCAACGTCGGCTCTAGTCTTCTGCGGCTTTCGTTTCCCCGTTGACTCCTGAGATCCAATTATCTCTGCAAGAGTCGACATGAATGAGGATTCCGGTATCCTTCAGTGTCTATCAACCCACCCTCAAGGAAAAGAAACTCGTCTGCTCGATGAACAATATTAGCTACAGTGTTTGAGATGAGCAGCATACCACATTAAAAAACAGGTGTTACATTACCAACGTCTCTCTGTTGCACGGTCGCTCTCTTCTCCCTCTCAGCAAGTCTCTGACACGCTTGTGAAAGCTTCTTGATAAACTCTTCCGTCGCAAGCGAGATCAAAAACGTCGCGTCCCTAGCAACCATAGGAAGGTCCTATGAACGCACGCATGCACGCGATGCGTCTTGCAGTCACTCGTCCGTTTTTTTCTGTTGCGATGAAACGCGTCGCGACGGCTGGGATGCTTACCTTGTCCGCTTTGATGATCCTCTGTACTCTCAAGAACGGCAAGACGGATTTGCCTGGCTCGCGATCTCGAAGTGCAGTCCCTTCCTTGGACTTTCCTTCCCGTTTGTCTTGTACTTGCTCGACCTCTTCCTCTTCTTTGCTCACTGTGACTTGTGGTGTGTCCTCGATATCGGCATCGCGTGGTGCGGTTGGTTCGACCTGAACGGCTTGTTCTTGTGATACCGTTTGTTCGGTAGCCATGAGAAGTGCAGTTAACCTGTCCAACTACGAAGAGAATCAAAGAGGGATGACCAGTGACCGTCACAAACGCGTCGGGCCATGCTTGTGTGTAAGACTTAGTTTGATTACAGATCTCGACAAGCGAGTAACTAGCACATAGAGGCGACGAAAAAACGAAGGAAAGTGAGGTGTGAAATCACGCCCCTTGTATGTAGGGTGGGAGAGGAAAGCGACAAAAAAGCCTACTAGTGAGATGACGGGAGCAAGTCAGATGGGAGCCAGGGGCCTTTGAGCGTTGAACCGTCATCCCGCTGGATAAGAAGAAAGGGGGGGAATGACACAGAGAGCCACATGTCTCAACCACGATGCGACGAGAATGATGTATCCCTTCTGATTGAGGCTCATTGAAAGTTAGCTTAGTACATATAAACAAAAACACCAACACACGTCAGCGGCCCTCACATCACGCACGTTACCACTCAGGACACCACTGGCCCGGAGATCTGCGTGTCTAAAACCAGCCGGCGGGAACGGTACTAAGAGCTGGGATACACACCTTGATGAGAAGGAGAAAGGTCATGTGAGTTGAGCCCGAAACTTCTGTGCATTGGCTCAACGAAACTTTCCTCCCGCCGTCACGAATCGAATAGGTTGACGGACTGGTCAGGCTTGCCATGGCTATTACTCCTTGGTTATGCCTCTAGACCCACGGGGTGTGGACTTATCCACGAGAACGTATCGGTTGGTAAGGCTATGGCTTGGGAAGCTGTGGCTTGGCTGTGAGACCATTTATCAAACCAGCGTCGCATTCTCAGTAATTTCTCACCCGTTCCTTGACCCTCCTTAATTTTATCATGTCCAGTTCCACCATGTCTATCGCAGATGGCCCCAATCTTGAAGTGACGAGCTCGCATGGGGCATTCGTCCATACTTCTACGTCGTTGCAATATGCAGTGACCCATGTGTTTCTTCCTGTCAACCTTCCTCGCGACACCGACTATACCCTTGAGAACGATCTTGCACTAGCTCGTGCAGTGTGTGCTGCTGCCCATACTTATAGCGTGCACGTCTACGAGACTTCTGAGCCTCAGTGGCATCGTATCACACAGATGCTGGACAATTTGCAAGCCTCCATCCAATATGAACACCTGGACAGAACCCATGTCATCTCCCAGCTGCATGGAATGCAGACAGGAGGTACGCTCCCAGGCTCTCCATGGATCCGTGTTGACAATCTATAGATATTCTTGTGTTTTTCATACGAGCTCAAAATGCTGCGGTTGTCCTTACGAAGCAGGAGAACAGTACGCTGGTGGAGTCATTGGAGGTGTCCCCAAGCAATGATGCTGTGGAGGAGACGCCGGGGTCTTTGATATGCTTGTATCCCTGGTCGGCCATCGAGACACCGAATGAGGTGTTTGATGACAACAGCTTTCGATTCGAGCTCGCTAAATTCCTCTCTCGTCCCAATGCTGTCGACTCTGACCTTCCCTCGCCTCCCCCTGGTTGTTCGCAATATATTACTGCACTGTTGACTGGCATCTTGAGAGGTGTTGGTCGCACTGTCGATGTTCCTCGCATCACTAAGCGTGTTCGTGACGATGTTGTACGGCGGCGAAGGGATGATCCCTCAACTGAGGTTGTTTGGCGTCGTTCGCCTCTTTGGCTTCTCATCAGGGTCGCGATCCAGACATCCCTTGATCGTTCTCCTCTAGGACGTGCTTCCTACAAACGGTTCATGTTGTTCTTCATATGCACCCTTGCAAGGGACGCAGACCATACGGATCTCTCCAGCGATCTGCTTCATTTGATGTCATCTAAAATCTTCCGACGTTCAAGCAAGCTTGGCACCTCTACCCCCGACTGGCTCTCTGACATGGCACTGAAGACCTGTAGTTGTCTTCAAGAGATCCTTGATGACAGGTGGATGGAATTGAGTGCCCGTCCGTCTCGTTTTCGAGATCCATCCCAAGAGGAACTTGTGAGGGACACCCAGGTCTCCCTCCAGCACAGTCATGAATACATTCGCAGCGCTCTTTCAAATTCTCGCCACCAACCCCTCCGCATTCCATTCCATCCCAGCCATCATCGCCGCGGTACCGTTGATGACTTCTTGTCATCGAATGGGACCTTATTTGAGGAGGCATATGATGCTGACCCTGACGTTACTCTTTATGACGTCGAGCATATGGTCGAGCAGGACATCGACGATTGGATTGCCCGCGTTACTGATGTGGAGGAGGCATGCGCACGGCTCGAGATCCTGATGGATAAATACATGACAAAGGCCACCCCCCGTATTTTATGGAGCAGAAATCCAGAAGATCACTCCATCATGGTTTTGACTGCGATCGAGCTTTTTGTCGTACTGGATAAGTTAGTTGTGAAGGAGATTCCCATGCTCGCCCACTATTCCCCCGAAATTCCGATACCTCTCCTGGAAAAATTGCTCCTGCGCAAGACGACTAGCCTCCATCGTCTCGCCTGTGCATACCAGTACCTCTCTGCGCGCCAGTCTCAATCACGTCCGGGATCTGTACTTTCGAACGAGTTCACCGAAGACAGTTTCGCTGTCCGTTATTATGACCAATCCCCGCATCTCCAGCAACTCAAAGCTCGCATTGAAGAAGATGTATGGGTCACTGCACGTGCTGGCCTGCGGCGGGAAGCTTCCGGTCTCGCACGCACCCGTGAGGTATACCAAGAAAATGGACAGGATCTATCTAGGAGACGTCTATCTGATGGTGTAGAGCCTTTCCAATCATCACTTTCCGGCTCGCCGTTGCACGCCAAAGTAGCCATTTTCGAACTGCAATGCCCAGCGTGCTTTCGTATCTGGCGTTCTGCCGCTTCCCGCATCCTTTATTATTCTTGCTACCCCGTTTATGATCAGGACAAGTTTGCTACAGAGAAAGAAGACAATCTCCTCGCGCGTGTTCCTGCATTGCAGCCCTACTTTGTCCATCGCAAAGGGCCGGCGCTCTCGTTCCAGATCCACTTTGTCTATTTTTATCCAGAAGCATGGTTTTCAAATAGCCCGACATTGCGTTATGCGATCCAACATCCCATATTCGATCCCACAGAAGATAGTTACATTTCAACGGACCGTCTCTCAATATGGCAGGAAGAAGGCCGCTATGATGGTCTCGATTTTTCGTCGATGTTTGCATACAGGGCTGGAAACGACACTCTGGAAAATTATATTCGTCTTACGTCCCACACCTCCAACGACGTCTTGGCTGCTCAACAGGACTGTCCCGCAGATCTCTCCCTCGACGAATTCATTGCGTTTGGAAACTTGCGGAGCGGTGGCTCCCTCCAGTGGCTCAACATCTTGAGGGAGCTGCGCAGTAGATCCCTCAACCACCGTCGTTCCGATGTTCATACTCTCTTGGCCCAGGTGGCCTCTCAAGTCGGACCGCTCGATTTGAGTACGGGAGTGTGGCTCTGGCATCAAGAACTTCAAGAGCCCTCCTTTTCTGACGCTCTTTTGGACGAGCTAGACAGCTTGCTCATGGATGCCGGAGCT
>JBBPKW010000137.1:0-29229 GCA_038089475.1 Boletus aff. vermiculosoides | reverse complement strand
GCTCAGGGACTAGTTAATTGATCTAATTTATTGTTATTAATTTCAATATTTTGATTTAAATTTTCCTTGTTAGCTAAATTATTAACTTGAGATGTTAAATCAAAGCTTCTTTTTCTTTCCACTTCTAAATCATTTCTGAAATTTTGAATAGTAGTTTGATTACTAATTGTATTAAAAACTCCTAAACTTAAACTAGCTATTGAAAGATATTTAGTAATATTTTGTAATTTTGTAATTATATTGTTTGTATTCATTATTTAAATTTTTATTAAAATATGGAATTTACCAAATATTTGTATTATTTATAATACACTTTTATATTTTTAAAAGAGATCAGATAAAAATATAAAAAACACCAAAATATATTTTGAAATGATTAATTATTGGTTAATTCCATATCTAGATATACAGAAAAACAAAAAAAAAAATGATTATAAAATTTATGTTATATATTTTTAAATTTATTGCAACTATATTCTCTAAAATTGACGTCAAATATACACATACTAAAATATATAAATATTTAATGAAGTTTAAATTCATTTCATTAATATATAAACCTTTAAAATATTTGTTTTCCAATATTATCTATTTTATTAAATTAGCTAGTGCAATTATAACTATCTTTTCTTTATTAGAAGGAAATAAATCATTAGAATTACATCAAATAAAATGGACTAGATTTAGTAATAAAGGTTCTTTTGCTATAAAAGAACCTTTATATACCTTAGTGCTTACAGCTAATAAAAGAGAATTAGTTTATAAAGATGGTAAATTAATTGAAACAAGAACTTTTACAATAAAAATGAAAGCTAAAATATAACAACTCCCCTCTAAATGAACCGAATAAAATCCTTTAATTATTTATTTATTCTCAGAAGTAATACCACAATAAACTTTAGGTGCTAATGCTACAAATTCTTTATATTCTTTTTCAAGAACCATTTGTCCTAATTGTTTACCTACTAAAGAATCATTTAAAGGTTTTTCCATTACAGCTGAATCTGTATCAGTATAATACAATTTATTATTAGGTAAATTCTTGAATTGAGTCATAAGAACCCTTGAATAAGCTGTGATAGCAGAAGCAACTCCTACAGAGATATCATATTCAGTATGATCATCTATTAATTTATCATCAATTTTATCATGATAACTAACTAAATATAAATCTTCTTCTAATTCTAAAGTTGTTATTTTTTCTTTAGTTTTAGAATCAATTAATTTATCTAATTTATTAGAATTAATAATTACATGATTACCTAAATCATCACTCATACCAAATTTTCCATATAAACTATTCATTAACAATTTAGCTATTAAATACATAGGATTAGTTTTATCAGAAGATTGTTTTATTTGATGTAATACAGAGACATAATCTTTGAAAATATTTTCTTTTTCGAATAAATATCCTTCTAAGATTTCAAATTGATATCCATATTTTAATGAATTAAATAATTCTTCACTAAAGAACCAACCTGTAAATATACCTAATGGTGAGATTGTTCTATCATTATATCTAATTTGTAATATAGGATTATCTAAAATAGATGGAGTAGTAACTTTAACTTTAAAGAATCCAAAAGGTTTATCCATTATATCTAATATATTCCCAATAAAATATTTAATATTACCAATTGGCATATCAAATTTAAACATACTAGTAGGATATAAAGAATTAATATCATAATGATATAAAATTTCTCCATAGGGAATATACATTTCAGTTGCTCCACCTGTATAAGATTTTCTAATATCATATAACATTTTACCACCAATTTTAGGTATTTTATAATCATTCATGAAATGAGCTCTATAGATTCCAAAAGCTAATGAAGGTAGTGTAGGAAATCTTGTAATATTTAAATTAAATTTTTCGAATATTAATTCATTGAATTTAATTAATACTTCGTATAAGGCTATACAATCAATCATATTATAATTTAATAATTCATTTTTTAAATCCCAAATATTATTTCTGTAATTAACATAAGTATTATATTCATTTATACTAATATCTTTGAAATATTTAATATCTGGTACATTTCCAATATAATTAATATTATATTCAGGATTATTTAATAACCAATATCCCGGAAATATCACTTTTTTATTCTCAATATTAAATGATTTACTTAATTTATCTAATGAGGAAGGTAACATTAACATAGAATCATGGAAAGTAATTTTACATTTATTACCAAATTTTAAAGTTAAAGCAATCATTCTATCATCTTTAATTATAGGAATTAATTTAGTATCTTTAAAAGTAGCTAAGATTCTTAATAGGAATATACCATCAAATCTTGATAAATTATGAATATATATTTTATAATTATTATATTTATCAACCATTAAAGATTTAATAGCTGCTCTTAATAAATCATCACTAGAATTATAATCAGATAAATAAAAATAATATTTATTTTCACCATCATAAATACAACAAGAAATTACTTTCAATACTTCTTCATTATTTTCTAATGTAGACAAAGTTTCTAAATCTAATGTTATTATATTATTATTAATAACAGAATCTTGTTTTATTTTATCAATAAATTTAATATTTTGTTTATCACTTACTTGAGTTACTAATTTATCATTTTTAAAATGAAATTGACTATTTTTAATTGTTCTAATGAAATAGTTATCATTTTCAAATTTATCATTAAATTGAATTATTAATTTATTGTTTTTATTAAAGATTTCTACATTTCTTGAGGATAATGTTTGTAAAATTTCATATTTATAATTACCTTTACTAATTGAATATTTGGTAATATTATCCATAGAATATTTATTATTAATTATACCCCATTTATCAGTATGGTACATTGAGGGTATATTAACTTTATTAAATAAATGAGTTGGGATTAGTTTATTTTTATCTCTAATATCTACAATTAAAGATTTATTTTCAGTTTTAGACATATCTAAGTATCTATATTTAATGTAAATAGCAATAGTTTCTTTAAAAGCTTCATTATATTGATCATAATCGTTTTGATGAAAGAATAATAAATTACTTTTTAATGTTTCTAAATCATTTTTATTAATTTTATTAAGATATCCTAATGTTCTAAATGTATTATCTGAGAATTTATAAACAAATTGGAATGTAACATATTGATTATTATCTAGAGGATTCATGATATCATTGAAGAATTTATCAATTGAATTAGATATGATATTAAAATTTAATATACCATTATCAAATTTATATTGATATAAGTTAACTTTTTTAAAATTTATTTTCATAGTTATATAAAACTTAAAACGCAAGGGATAACCTAAATTAACGCAAGGAATGACCTAAAATTAGATCATAAATATATGATCTCTTTTATAAAATAAAAAAATTATTTAATTAACTTAATTGGGAGGTATAAAACTAAAATTAAATAATTTATACATTATTTATAATCTTAAGATTTAGGTAAATTAGAAGTTGAAGCTTTAGGAGTTACTTCAGAAGGATCTCTAAAATAATTATTATATTTTGGTGAATCAGTAATTAAAGAATCATCAGAATTTGGAGAATTCAATAAATCTGGTAAATCTAATAAATTGGGTTCATTATTATTTCCTTTATCGTTATCTTTAAAATAATCTAAGATATCGTGATTATAATAATATATAGCAATTCCAGAAATAATTATTACAATTGTAATAGTTATCCATAATTTATAATTAGTTACATCTTCTTTTTGATCAGAATATTTTGTATTATTTTTTATAACTTCACTACTTATCCCATTATCTGTAGGTTCGAGAATTTGTTCACTTAATAAATAATTAATTTTATCTCTAATATATTTTAAAACTTGTGTATATAAATTAAAGAAAAATTCATGTATATTATAATGTAAGTTACTTAAATAAAAAAATACAGATGAATTTATATAAAATATTACTAATAAAAATCCTTCAAATATTACTAAAATATGAAATATATATTTAAATACTTTATATAACGGATGAGATATAATAAATTTAAATAATAAAAAAATTCTTTAAAATATTGAAAAAATTTGGAAAAGTTCATTTTTGTAAAATTCGTGTCACTGAGTTTTCAGGTCTGGATCCAGTGTTAATACCCCTCCTACTACTCACTATCAATATATATCCAAATTATAAAGTAACAATGTAAAAAAAAGTAATTAGATTGTATACAGATTATAAAATCATTTGAAATCTTAAATAGGCTAATAAAGGAATTTATTGGTATATTTCTATCTTAATCGGAATAATAAAAGCTATCGTTACACATCCTATGTATAAAGTATTTAAATATATATTTCAAACTTTATTAATAATTGAAAGTTTATTAATTGTGATTTATCTTACAGGATTTACAGATTTATCTTATTATTTTGATTTAAATCAAATATATAATAACATATAAGATATGTTAGAGATATAATAGATTATTTAATAAATGATGAAGAAATTGTTCAAGATACTAAAAATTCTGAATCTATTTCAATTAATAATGAAAAAACTATTAAAGATACTAATGTAAATAATAATTGGTATTATAAGGTAATTCAGCATAACAATAGTTATAACTATTTCAGGAATAATTATATATTATTATCCTAATATATGGAATTCTCATTTAGATATTGGTAATGATTCAGATTTATTAGGTTCAACACCTCCTAGATCACCAAAAGAATCAGATTATTTTAAAGAATAAACCGAGTTATCAACTTATTAAAATGTAAATTTCAAGTAAAGAGATTCGAACAAAATTTTAGATTTCTTCTTAATTTATTTTTAGATGAGATTTAAAGTTGTATTATTTTATTTATTACGAGTCCTACCAGATTCGAACTGGTACCTTACTAAGCGACAATTAGAAACTCTACCTATTTAAGCTAAGGACCCTTTTTATTTTTATTTTAAATTTATTTCTCAAGAGCAAGGCGACTCGAACACCTAACAACGATTTTGGAGATCATTATATTACCAATTATACTATGCTCTTTAATTCATTAAATAAAACATACTTCTAATATATAAAGTATATTAATACAAATAATAATTTATTATAAAGGAAGTAAAGAGATTCGAACTCTCAACCGTTTCATTAAAAGTGAAACACTCTACCTTTTGAGTTATACTTCCAACTTATATATTTTCAACTTAAGGAAGATATACATAATAAGATATTAAAAATTTAACTTTAATAAGCTTATTTTATCAAATTGAATGAATATAATTAATTATATATAAAAACTTATTAACTAGAAAGAAATCTCCAAATATCAGAGTATAACTCTATTTTGAGTTACCCCGATTCGAACGAGGAAATTCTTCGCCAAAGGAAGACGTTTTGCCAATTATACTATAACTCAAAAACAAAACATTAATATATTTAACAATTAATTAATTTTACATTTTCTTTATATATTCTTTTATTTATATTGTATTAATATGCCTAAAGGTGGACTTGAACCGCCAACGACTTATTACAAGTAAGTAATTTTACCTATTAAACTATTCAGGCTTATATATAAATATTAAAAATAATTAAACTTAATTAAACAATAAAATGCCTCGGAATGGAGTTGAACCACTGTCTTTCGATCTTCAGTCGAACGCTTTAACCCTTAAGCAACCGAAGCTTATAAATATTTTTAATTTATTATAATATTTAATTTTTATAGTATGGAGAAAGATAGACTCGAACTATCATTACAGTAGTGCAAGTACAGTTGATTACCAATTATCAGATTCCCCCTTAATTATTTAAATAAATTGGAACTAAAAATTATAAATGAAAATATATAAATTATAAATCTCTTTTAAAATAATAATAAATAATAAATTTTAAAAATGTATAATATTATATAAATTAAATTAGTTTTTTGGTTTTATAATTATTAATAAATAAATATAAATAAAATAATATTTAGTTCATGCTATTAAATAATTATTGTTAGTTTTATAAGATTACATTAAAGTATATTATATATAATATATATAAAAATATATCTATAATTATAATATGATACAATATATGTTATATTATTATATAATTTTTTATAAATTAGACAAATAATAAAATTTTCTGCTTTCTTAAATTAGCTTGAATAAGACTTAATTTAGTTTATTTGCTTCTTAGTAATAATAGGAGGGGAGCAAATTACTATTATTCTAATTTTTATTTTAATAAAATAAATTAATTAATTATCATTATTACATTGAATCTACCCAAGCTAAGTAATCTTGAACTGAAACTGCTTCTACAGCTATAGGCATAAACCCATGCCATGTACCACAAATTTCTGAACATTGACCATAGAAAGTTCCTGTTCTTTCAGCTAAGATAGAACATTGATTTAATCTACCTGGTGTAGCATCAATTTTAATTCCTAATGACGGTACAGCAAAACTATGGATTACATCTGCACCTGTAACAATTAATCTTATGTGGCAATCTACAGGAATAATCATTTTATTATCTACATCTAATAATCTAAATTGACCTAATTCTAAATCTGATTCAGGGATCATATATGAATCGAATTCAATAGATTGTCCACTTTCTGTCACATAATCACTATATTCATATGACCAATACCATTGGTGACCTACTACTTTAATTGTTATAGTTGGTGAAGTTACTTCATCTAATAAATATAATAATCTAAAACTAGGAAAAGCTATAACTGTTAAAATTAAAGCTGGTGTAATAGTCCAGACTAATTCTATTAAAGTTCCATGGTTAAGGTATTTATAAACAATAGGAGAATTTGTATAACTATAGAAGTAAGCAATAGAACCTATAGCCCAGAAAACCCCTACACATATAACAACTAAATAAAAGAAAATAGAATTATGTAAATCAATAATACCTGTAAAGGCTGGTGAAGCAGTATCTTGGAATCCAATTTGCCAAGGTTGAGGTGCATCATTGTATAAAGTATTAAAAATTGATATATTTTGTAACATTGTTTGTATTAAATAAATTTTTAAAATCAATCAGTCTTAGTTTAGTTTTTTGGTTTTATAATATAAAACACCGAGTTTAAACCCTTATAAATATAAATAAAATCATATAAAATCTAAATATTATACTTATATAAAATAAAATTTATATTAAAATTAGGTATACTAAGATTTATCTTAATCAATTCTTTTATTAAAATTTTATTATATGTATTTTACATAAAATCTTTTAATAAAATCGAAAAATAATTTTTGTTCCTTTTAATATAAAAATATTAAGAATAATTATCTTAATTTATTATATTAATCTATAATAACTATAATAAATAGTTTTATATTTAATTAAGTAATAAAATAAATAATTACTTATTTACTTATTACAAATATTATTATTATTTTGTTTTGTTTTTTTTTTTTGACAACCTAAAACATCAAGTCTATTTTAAAAATTAGTAATGCTAAACTTACGATTTTACAATCAATTCATTTGCATCCTATCTAAGAAATGATCTATTTCTTTATTTATGGATTTTAATCTCTTTGTGTATTATTACAATACTTGTAACTCATATTGTTAAATATACGTAATATACATATATATATTTATAATACTTCCTATCAATATAGAATAACTATAGTATAAAATTGTAGTATATATATTTTATACCGATTACAAGAAATGATTAAAATTAGGAAAGTAATAATAACCACTCGTGATAGTTTATAAAGAGAAATCCATTGATAGTATCTAGGGGATAGATTCGAACTTGATATACTTTCAGTAATTATCTAATATGTTTGTGGCTACCCAACTATGCAAAGTTTCATAATTTGATTAAGTTAATTAACAACTTAATTAAAAAATTATTTAATATTACAATTGGTACACTAGAGAAACACAGCCTATTGGTCCTTTCGTACTAGAAGGTCTCCCCCTTTTTACTATTTGTTCCTCAAAAGGATAGGGACCATACTGACTCACGTCGTATTAACAATTCTGTTATCATAAATGCTCTTTATCATTTATTTCTATTTTTCACAAAATAGTTCAGACTATGTCATCATTAATATATAATATTAACGCCGGAAATTCGTGTCAGGCTTATTGTTAGTGATACTCACCTATTAGTCGTTGAACCTTCTTTATAAACCAAAATATACTTATTCTGTTCACTTTATAAAGCTCGGCTGCAAATTAACTTTAATTAAGTCTTCCTTGCAATTTCTCCGGTTTTCCTCCTTATTTAGAAGAAGGGGGCTTATTTTATAACTAATAAAGGTAATAAAAATTCTTATGTTAGATTCCAAGTCTATATAACATACTTGTTTCGAAATGAGGTGATAAAAGGTTTCTCAATTTTTCTAATTGTAGACTACCAATTGTTAATATCCATTGATTATTTCTATCATGTAATACACCTACATAAATATTTAATTTAGATTGAATAGATTCAGCTAATCTTTTTACTTCTTCTTTTGAATAACTATTTGTATAAATTCTAATTCTATTTCTTGATTTATCAAAATTTCCATCAGTCATAATTAAATTAGCTAAAACAATAGGATTCGTTAAATCTTTAATATTAGAAGGTACTACTTTTTTATATTTCCAAGTTTCATTATTTTTTATATAAAAAAGATCATGATAATAATTAAATACAGGTAAGGATCTAGTTTTAAATCTATAACTATATTTAGAAAAAAAGATACCTTTTTCATAATATATTATTTTAATTCCTGTATTAGAATATTCTTTGAATAAATAGCCTATTGAATCAGCAAATGATTGTCTATTTTTTCCGAAACTCATTTCAAATCTACTATTACTAGTAGGAGAAGATCTATATATGTGACCATCACCTAACATTAATCCAATAAAGATTTCATGAAGATTTTGTGGTAAAATATTATTATGCATTTTATTTGAATATATTTTAATATATTGATAGTGTCTGACAGGGAGAATAATTTAAATTCTCCTCCTCTTATAAAAATTTAAAAATTTTCATAATTTTTTATTTTAATTTTTATAAAATTATATACGACGTATCATTATGCTAATTTTATATTTTCTTATTTTTATTACGCCGTTATTAGTTATGAGTCAATTTTAACCCAACTCATGTAATTTTTTAATCGGCGAACAGCCGAACCCTTCCAAGGTTTTGCCCCTGGAGGATAAATTAAGTCGACATCGAGGTCCCAAACAGCCAGGACAATGTGTACTCTCGCTGGCTATTAGGCTGTTATCCCCAGCGTAACTTTTATCAATTGATCCCTGTCTATTCCATAATATAGCAAGGGGTCACTATGCCCTACTTACGTATCTGTTCGACTATTAAGTCTTTCAGTTAAGCATGCTTACCGTCATTGCACTCTACAGAACCTTTCATGGTTCATTAACTTCCATTTAATGTCTAGCATACCTTATTAATGAAATATAAAAACTGATTTTAAAGTAATTATTATTAAATAATAATTAACAATATAAAATTATTTGTCAGAATATTTTTCATTTAAATAAAAAATATTATCTAAAATTTTAATCTATTTGGATGTACTTTGCTACTCTATTAAAGACGACCGCCCCAGTCAAACTGCCAACTAGTCAGCTATTTCCTCTTAAATTTTATAAATAAGAAGATAAATACTAGTTCCACCTCAGACCTAAGGTTTTCCATAGATGTCAAATCGACTCCCTATTATCTGTATAACCGAGGTTATAGAACTGTTTATATGATAACTAGCTACAGTAAAGCTGCATGGGGTCTTCCCGTCCTCTTTGAGGTAACCCGCATCTGCACGGGTAATTCAATTTCACTGAGCAAGTTGTAGAGACAGTGAAGCCATCGTTAAATTATTGATACCGGACCACATTTAATGGCCAATTTATTTTGCTACCTTAGGATCCTCATAGTTAAGACCGCTATTAACCAATTTTTTGTAAAGAAACAGTTACCCATTATTATTACTTATTAATATGGCATTGGGCAAATCTCACTACCTATACTATTATTTTCATAATTGCAGATAGTTGTGTTTTTAGTAAACAGTCGGGGCTTCCGATTTTGTGCCACCATATATATAAATTAATAGGAGTTATTAACTTACTAAAATTCATGGTTCCTCTTCTTGTCGAACTTATGAGGATAATTTGCCGAGTTCCTTAACAACTTTTAGCTCTACGCCTTAGTATTCTCTACCTACGAACCTGTGTCGGCTTAGGGTACGGTTGTGCTTAGAAACTATACTTAAATAAAACTTGCCTAAATCATTAAATTAATTATTAATCAGCTCTCACTAAATTATATAAATTAATTTAACTTCTACTAATTTAAGATTTTTTGCTTATACTAATATAAATATAAAATATTTAATAATAATCAAATGACTAGTTTGATCTTATTTAAATATTATTTATAATATTTTTGATATTAAGAATTTAGAATATTCACTCTAAAATTTATAAAATTATAAGACTAAATTAGAAATATAGAATCGAAGTTATTCAAAACATCTTTTTCCTGGCCCCAATTAATATAAAAATCTACTATAATATTTTTATAATAAATATTATAATTATATTAAATATTCATTTAATATAATACAAGAACAATTCAATATTAAATCTAATAAATTGTCTTAAAATTTATTAAAGTTAAACTTCTATCTTTATAATTTCTTATAACGAAATTCTATGTGTAAAATTTTATTCTCCATGTGGACTTTCAAAGCTATACTCATCAGTCAAAACGTTGGTTTTGTACCTTAGAGACCGCATTAACATTAGTAGATTTAATCTTTAGCTAATAACCCTTTCGTATTCGGCGAGAAAGTTTAAACTTTCTTTTTACGTTACTCATGTCAGCATTATCTCTTCAGATTCCTATTTTATAAACAATGTAACACTGTCAATTTTAGGTTTGTATTCCTTTCCTAGAGGAATATTATCTTTGAATTATCTGAATGTTCTACTACCTAGATTTTAAATATAGAATCAATTTCTACCTTTAAAATTAACACGATATCGGTTGATTATTTTAGACCCGTTAAATCTTCGGAGCAACAATCTAAGGGCTGATACGTTGATACACGTTCATTATAAGTAGCGACTACCAGGCTCACTTTTCAACTGCATTCAATTTGTCACTTCCTTTATTTCACTTAATAATCATTCGGGACCTTAATCAGTGTTCACGGCTGTTTCCGTCTTGACTATCCAACTTATCATGAATAGTCTGAATATCTACCATCTATTTATGTAATTCCGAGATTTATTTCCATTGGTAAGATTTTTAAGTCCCCGCAAATTAAACTCCTATTAAAATTTATTAATATTTGTATGGAATTACCGTGCTGTACCTCCATAAATATTGTGTAGATGTCATACTAAAATATGTTTCGTAGAAAACCAGCTATCACCAGGTCAGATTGGCATTTCACCGCTTTCCAAAAATCTTCGGAGAATAATGCAACATTCACCCGTTCGATCCTTTATTAATCTGTTCTTGGAAAGATCACCTGGCTTCGGGTCTAATAGCAGTAACTTAACCCATATTATTATTTTTATTATATAGTCGCTTTCGCTTAGGCTTTAAACCTTGCTACTTCTATTAACTTGCTGACCCATTATGCAAAAGGTACGCCATTGTCACGTTCCAAATTTTCATTTTTTGACTTTGACTGCTTATAGAGTTACTAATTCATGATCTATTTCACTGCGTGTTATTTACATTCGTTCGAACAATGTTCGATAAGAACTAATATTTCTTGTATCTTTATTTCTATTTTTACAAGTAATATTATTCTACACTCTTTTCAACTTTTCCCTCACGGTACTTTTCACTATCGCTAAATTTATAAATACTTAGCCTTAGAGGATGGTTCCCCTATATTCCGACAAGTTTACTCTCATCGTACTTAAATAATAAAAATCTAACATATAAAATACAGGTCTCATTATAAATTCACCTTCTTAGTTGTAATCGTAATTACTATGTAAAAATTATATTATAAAGAAAAAATTTCAAAATAATCTAATTAATCATATCTATCTATATCCATCAAGCATTTAATTCTTACAAGTAATAAATATTTCATTATTAGTTATAATAATTTAAATTCTGTAAAATATACTATTAGCTATATTCCTTCATTAAATTTAATTCTAATTAAAATTATTTGACTAATTCATATATTTTAACTTAATTTTAATTTTAATTATACAAGCTATAAGTTAAAACCATTCATTAAGTTTACTTTAATGTTATAGTGACAATTTTTTTATTATAGGTTAGATTTTGGCTAATCCGATTTCACTCACCATTACTTTCGGAGTCTCGGTTGATTTCCTTTCCTTTCCTTATTGAAATGTTTTACTTCAGGAAGTAATAATAAAAAGGTTTCCCTTAGGATTGTCTCATCTCGTAATTTTCTTATTCATAAGTAAATTATAGTTATATAATTTATTCATTTATAAGTAATATGAAGACTTTTGGCTATGGAGCCTCCTTTTATATAAATTTGCTAGTAATCCTTAATAACCCCTTTAAAATACTCATTAATTATTTAATAATTATTTGATGTTGTACAATATTGTCATCGATACTTTTATATTTTTTATTAAAAAAGATTAAAAACAAAAATTTAATTAAATAAAAATAAAATAATAATTAATACAAAACATAAAAGAGGTAGGATTAGTTTAATTGGTTAAAATGACGTCTTGTGGCGACGATGTTCAGAGTTCGAGTCTCCGATTCTACCCTCGTAATTAACTATTCCTTTTTAATATACTTAAAAGAAACACATATAAATAATATATGATATTAAAATTTATTGTTTACCGAAAAAAGGAATTGAACCTTTGTTTTACCATCATGAAGGGTACGTTCTACCGTTAAACTATTTCAGTTAAAGAGTTAAATATCCAGAGAATAAAAATTAAAATAAATTAGTAATAAATGAGTTAGAATAAATATCTATAAGACAGTTTTTGTTAATATAAATTTTTCTGATCGATCTAATATATAATATTAATGTTTATATCAGGTTAAATAAAGGGTTTTCTGTTTTTCAAAATTAAATTAGTTTTTTAATAAATTAACAAACTTTAGTGTTAGATTTTATTAAAATTTAATTTTTATGTTTAATTTAATTTAATATTTTCTCTTAGAATTCCACCAAATTACTTTGTATTTTTCACTAAAATTTTATTTATATTAAAATTAATAATTTTAATAATTATCAATTTATACCTTGAACCTTCCTAAATTTTTCATGTGTTATTACTAAAAATGTTAAGTAATTAATAATACACAATTAAGTTTAAATTCCAGTTTTAGACTTCTAAACTCTCTTTTAAATTTATTAATTTTTGTTTTTAATAAAAATATTCGGAGGGGTGAAATAAATAAAATTAAATATTAATGTAATTCGATAGCATCTTTAATATAAGAACATACTAGAAGAACGAATACATAAGCTTGGATAAATGATACAGCTAATTCTAATCCTGTAATAGCTAAGAATAAAGTAAATGGTAATAAAGTTAATACAAATATTATTAATCCTCCTGAGAACATTTTAAATAAGAATGTAGATAAGATTTTTAATAATGTGTGACCAGCTACCATATTAGCAAATAATCTTATACCTAATGAGAAAGCTCTAGCTAAATAACTAATTAATTCAATTAAAACTAATAAAGGAACTAAAGCTAAAGGTGTTCCAGAAGGAATAAAGAATGAGAAAAAGTGAATTTTATGAATAGATAATCCTAAAATAGTTACACCTATTAATATAGTAAAAGATAATCCTATTGAGATTATTATTGACGTTGTAATAGTAAATGTATAAGGAATATTACCAACTAAATTAGAACATAAAATAAATAAGAATAAAGAATAGATAAATGGTAAATAAACTTCTCTACCTATTTGATCTCTTACTATAGTATTAATACTTGAAAATAAACTTTCTAATAAGATACTTTCTTTATTTGGTATTAATTTCATTTTTTTATTAAAGTTTAAACTAGTATTATTATTATTTTGATGTATAAATAAAATAAGAGATATTACTAATACTGTAAATAAAGCTGAATTTGTAAGAGTTAAAGATGTATTAAAAAATAAAGGTGAATTATAACTAACTAAACTAACAACTTCAAATTGTTCTAATGGAGAATTTATAAATAAATTATTTAAGTTATTTAAAAACATTTTTTGTTTATATTTAAATTTATTAATTGTGTGCTTAGTTTTAATAAAATACTTAATCTATATGAAAAAAATTAAAATTAGGATACTTATACTTTTAGTATTAAATAAAAAACAAAATAAGATAAATTATAATAAAATTACTAAAAAGTAATATAATAACTCCTATTATTTTTATACTATTTTTAAATAATCTTATATTAATAATAAAGTTGACTAACTTATTCTTATATATATGAGATATTTTTCTTATTTACCTTTAATTTTTAATATTATTTATCCCATTTTAATCAACATATTTCTAATAACAAATTAAAGATGATACTTTAATATTTTAACAAATATTATAATAATGTTAATGTTATTAATTTTAATTAAGGAGGGGATTTTTATATAATATATTATAGTAATTAATAAGATAGCATTTAGTAATATACTTTATTGTCTATAAAATAATTATAAAAACAAAAAGCATTCTCTTTTGTTTTATGTAAAATTTTACAGAGACATAAATATATTCTGTTTATATTATATTAAAATTTTAATCTAATATAATTATTTATAATAATTAAGATTGAACAGGTAACATATTAAATGCATGGAATGGGATTGGACTAGCTAATGACCATTCTAATGTATTAGCTGATTCAGCTTCAGTATCGTATTGTGAGAATGATGTGAAGTAAGCAGGGATAGCCCAAGGATTATTATTTACTTCTTTTCCATTAACGAAAATATCATAAATAATATAACCAAATAATACAGTAGCAACTACAGAAACTAAAGAACCAAAACTAGATACAGCATTCCATCCAGCAAATGCATCAGGATAATCAGGTATTCTTCTAGGCATTCCAGAAAGACCTAAGAAATGTTGAGGGAAGAAAGTTAAATTAACTCCAATAAATAATGTCCAGAAGTGAACTTTACCTAAGAATTCATTATATGTTTTACCTATTATTTTAGGTGTCCAGTAGTAGAAACCTGCAAATAAAGCAAATACTGCTCCCATTGATAATACATAATGGAAGTGAGCAACTACGTAATAAGTATCATGTAATGCAATATCTAAACTAGCATTTGATAAAACTACTCCTGTTACTCCTCCTATTGTGAATAAAGCTAAGAAACCTAAAGTGAATATTAAAGGTGTAGTAAATCTTAAACTACCACCATATAAAGTAGCTAACCAAGAGAAAATTTTAATACCTGTAGGAACGGCAATAACCATAGTAGCTGCAGTAAAGTAAGCTCTAGTATCAACATCTAATCCTACACTAAACATATGATGAGACCATACTAAGAAACCTAAAGTGAATATTAAAGGTGTAGTAAATCTTAAACTACCACCATATAAAGTAGCTAACCAAGAGAAAATTTTAATACCTGTAGGAACGGCAATAACCATAGTAGCTGCAGTAAAGTAAGCTCTAGTATCAACATCTAATCCTACACTAAACATATGATGAGACCATACTAAGAAACCTAAAATACCGATAGAGAACATAGCATAAACCATACCTAAATAACCGAAGATTGGTTTACCTGAGAAAGTTGAAACAATATGACTAACAATACCAAATCCAGGTATAATTAATATATAAACTTCAGGATGACCAAAGAACCAGAAAAGATGTTGATATAAAACTGGATCACCACCTCCTGCTGGATCATAGAAACTTGTATTAAAATTTCTATCTGTTAATAACATAGTAATAGCTCCAGCTAATACTGGTAACGATAATAATAATAATATAGCGGTTACAAAAATAGCCCATACAAATAAAGGTAATTTATGTAAGCTCATTCCATTAGTTCTCATATTTAATACTGTAGTTATAAAGTTTATTGCACCTAATAATGAAGATACCCCAGCTAAGTGTAAACTAAAGATGGCTAAATCTACACTACCACCTGAATGTGATTGAATAGAAGCTAATGGAGGATATACTGTCCATCCTGTTCCTGCTCCTTGTTCAACTAAAGAACTTAATAATAATAAAATTAATGAAGGAGGTAATAACCAGAAACTAATGTTATTTAATCTCGGGAAAGCCATATCTGGAGCCCCACATTGAACAGGTAATAAGTAATTACCAAATCCACCTACAAGACCAGGCATAACCATGAAGAAAATCATTATGAAAGCATGAGCACTAATAATTACATTAAATAATTGATGGTCTCCTGATAAAATTTGTACTCCTGGAGACATTAATTCCATTCTAATAAGAACAGAAAATGCAGTCCCTATCATACCGGCAAATATTGAAAAAATTAAGTAAAGTGTTCCAATTTCTTTAGCATTGGTAGAAAATAGCCAATTCAAGTATAAATTAATTTACCTATTTTTTAGTTTTAATAAATAAAACAAACTAATTAAGCCCTTATTTTTCTAAAAATAGAATATATATAAAATATTAAATTATATATATAAAAATATATTGATTATTCTCTTTTAATGTTTAAATTTTATGAAATATCAAATTTTTATAATCTTTTTATTTGTAATAAATCGGAATAGAGGCGATTCGAACACCCAAGAGTTGCCTCAGAACAATTAGCAATTGCCTTATCTTTCCAAATGATTACTATTCCTCTAATCACGAACAAATATGAAAGTATAATTTATTTATTTTTTTTGATTATACATTAAATGTAATTATTATTGAGAATCTGTATTATTCTTATTTATAAATTGATTCGTAATAATAAGAATAATTACTTATTTTAGTCTTTACCAGATTCGAACTGGTACTATTATCGTGAAGGGATAATGTTCTACCATTATACTAAAAGACCTAATAAATTGAGAATAATAGTATAAATGTGCGAATTTTGGGTTTGAACCAAAACTTACAGTTGATGAGACTGTCGTGCAGACCTTTACACTATATCGCATAATAAGTATATAATATATATTATATAATTTTTATATGTACACTATCATTGAAACATCTATTACAAACAAAGAGACTCGAACTCTTAAGGAATTACTTCCACTCCTGCTTAAGAGGAGATTGTTTACCAAAATTTCAACATGTTTGCAAAGTTATATTATTATAAATATAGAATTTTTTTATATTCACTTCTTTTAGTTTAAATATTAGTTTTTAGATTGAGAATTTATTTAGGTGTCTATTATATTATAGCCCCTTCCTAAATAGGTAATTTAATAATTTATAATAAATTATGAAAAATTTTAAATTTTTATAATTTTTATAAGAGGATAGAGATTTAAATTATCCCTACCGTCAGACACTATCACTTTTTAATTAATTAAATAATCACTAATGAGAAATAATATAAATATTGATCATTTTTCTAGAACATATAGAACTTCTTCGAAAGCTTATTTAAATGTACCATATTTCTTGGATGAAATTCTTATTGGAAATTTACTAGGAGATTTATATGTAAATAAAAGAAGTAACAATGCTAATTCGAGACTTGAATTTAAACAATCTATTAAAAATAGAATATATATAGATCATCTATATTCTCTATTTCAAGAATATTGTAGTTCTAGACCAAGAATTGAAACTATTACTCTTAAATCTCAACCAGGTAAAGAATAAAAAAGTATAAGATTTCATACTTTAAATCTACCCTGTTTTAATTACTATTGGGATTTATTTTATAGATTTAATGGTATAAAATATAAAAAAATTATACCTACAAACTTATCTGATTTATTAACTCCAATTGGATTATCGTATTGGATAATGGATGATGGAACTAAAATGAGTGGATCTAATGGACTTGTTCTATGTACAGAATCCTTCACTTTAGAAGAAAATTATATTCTTTTAAAAGTACTTAAAAATAAGTTCAATTTGGATTGTAATATACAAGAATCTTCTAGATATAGAATCTATATACAAAGTAAATCCAGAAATACACTTTTATCTTTAGTTAAGCCTCATATCTTACCTCATTTCTATTATAAACTTAATATTTAGAATTTTAAATTTAATAATCCCCTCCTTATTATCCTTTTTCTCCTACACTTTATTACAAATAATACTCTTTATTATAAATAATAAAACTATTAAAAATTTATATATATATTATTATAAATAATTCTATTAAATTAATATTTAGGTATTAAGAGGAATTGAACCTCTGAATAAGGTATTAACAGTACCCCGCAATAACCACTCTGCCATAACACCATATAAAGATATTTATATCCTTAATATTTATTATAATAAAATGAAATTTAATATTTTATTATGGTAGGCGCGACTCGAACACGCTTCTTCTCCCACCCAAAGGGAGCGATTAATCCAGTTCATCTTCTACCATTTTTGTGGTTTTATTTTAAATTCTGAAAATTTACTTAACTCTTTTAAAATAAAAATAATCAAATATCATTAATTTTTTAATATTAAGGTAATATATTAAAATTTTTATTAAGTAATTTATAGATTTATTACCTTTCTAATTAGATAAAAATGTGACATCTAAATTAATATTTATATATTATATTTTTCATAAATTAATTACAACTAATTTTTAATTAGGAGGGGGATTAAATATTAATTTGTTTTCTTATTCACACATGAGATCTAATTTGATATATACACAATTCATATATAAGTATAAACATGGACCTGTTAATGATAATTAATTTATTCTCATTATCGGTTTAGTATATATAATTTTCCTATACTTAGATATTTTTATTGTTAACTATTTATCAGTATTAGCTAATTTTGTGATATATACTCTTATTACTTGTTGTAATGTAAAATAAGGTAAAACAGATTTAGACATTATAAAAATTAAATAAATTATAGCTAATAAAGCAAAAGATAATTGATTTACAAAATAAAATGGGATAAGTTGTGGCATATATAATTTATAAATTTCTTCTATATTTGGCTCTTTAATGAACTATCTCTACTGTTTTTAAATATCATTATTATTTAAAAATAAAGTATAAGATAAATAATAATTTACATTTTATTATTAAATATATAATAGTATTTACCGTTAAATGAGATAATGAGGGTTTATTTAATTATTCAAATTTAATTAAATATTATAAAATAAATTACTTACAATATATACTGTAAAGATCTTTTTATTTAAAAGAAAATCTTATAAAAACTTTAGTGAGCTTTACTAAATGTAGTCTAATTATAGTAGAGGTCTTTTGTTCACCTGAAAAATAGAAATTTATTCTAAGATTAAGTTAATAATAAATTAATAAGATGTAGAGAGAATTTTCTCTACACTTTTATCTTTTAAAGAATTAATTTTTAATTATATTAATTATTAAAGAAAAAATATAAATATATTATAAAAGTAGTTAATTTATTTTTTAATCAAATTTGATTATTTTAAGATAAAAATAAATAATACTATAAGAATAGTAAATTTAAAATATGGGTTAAGTTTACAGATGGTTCTGTAGTAAACCTGCAAAGTTTAATAATTTAAAGGTTCAATTCCTTCTTAACTCTCTAATAAATTAAAAATTCTCTTAGTTCAATGGTTAGAACATCATTCTTCTAAAGTGTTAATTTTGGTTCGAGTCCAAAAGAGAATAAATAAAATATAAATCTAGATTAGATTTTAAATATTGTCACAGTGTAAAAATATTTTTATTTAAGAATATTATTAATTATTCTAATATTAGGTTAATTATTAATTCTTATTTAGTATTTAATTAAAAATTTTTTAATAATAAACTGATATATATAATAACTTAACTTAATCATGATTTTAGATCATATTGTTTATAATATAAAGTATAAATATTTATATTACAATTATTCTTATTATTTATATTAATTATAGAATATTAAGGGTAGATTATGATAATATATTTTTATTTAATAAACTTAATGATAAATAATTATTTATTGACTATTATTAATATATTAATTAATTTAATTGATGTATTAGTTGTTATATTACCTATGTTATTATCAGTAGCTTTTATGACAATAATAGAAAGAAAACAATTAGCTGCACACCAAAGAAGAGTTGGACCTACTATAGTGGGTTACTATGGGGTAGCTCAACCTTTTGCGGATGCTTTAAAATTAATCTTGAAAGAAACTGTTATTCCTAGTCAATCTAATAAAGTGTTATTCTATTTAGCTCCTATTTCTACTTTAATTTTTAGTTTATTAGGATGGGCTATTGTTCCATTTGGTCAAGGATTAACATTATTTGATTTTTCATTAGGAATTTTTTATACATTAGCTTTATCTTCATTAGGAGTATATGGTATTTTATTTGCAGGATGGTCAGCTAATTCAAAATATGCCTTTTTAGGTTCTTTAAGATCAACTGCTGCTATGATATCATATGAATTAATTTTAAGTTCTGCTATTTTAATTATTATTTTATTAGCAGGTTCATTTAATTATTCAACTATTATTGAAGTACAACAATCAATATGGTTTATAATTCCTTTATGCCCAGTATTCATATTTTATTTTATCTCAATTTTAGCTGAAACAAGTAGAACACCATTTGATTTACAAGAAGCTGAATCTGAATTAGTTGCTGGTTTCTTCACTGAACATTCTTCAGTTCCTTTTGTATTTTTCTTCTTAGCTGAATATTCTTCTATTATTTTATTTAGTTGTATCACAGCTATATTATTCTTAGGTGGATATAATTTTCCAGAAATAATAGTTAATGGATCATATATAAATTTACAATCTATTATTTTAGGTTTAAAAACATGTATCTTCTGTTTCTTATTTGTTTTATTCAGAGCTACTTTACCTAGATTAAGATATGATCAATTAATTTCTTTATGTTGGATTAATTTATTACCTATAGCTGTAGCCTTTATTATACTAGTACCTAGTATATTAGTAGCATTTGATATAGCACCTTACTAATATAATAATCACTTTTCTTAATTGTATTAAAGATTCTATAGTAAAAAAAAATTAACTAATGATAGATCTTTATTACTTTATATAACCTTAAAATTTATGTTTTAATATATTATATATATATTAATTTAATTTTAATTATCCCTCCATTTATTATTATATTCTATTAAGAAGTTTAATTAGGTGAATTTTATCTTTTTAATAAATCTAGAATATTAAAAAAAATATTAAAAGAAGTTAATTAAATATCTGTATATTGTATGAAAAAAGAATAAAAATATCAATTAATATAAATACTTAAGTTTAATTTATTGCTTAATAAAGCCTATAATTTAAGGGTAGAATGTTATCTTGATGAGATAATCGTAGAAGTTCAAATCTTCTTGGGCTTATATTTATCAATTATTATTGTATAATTCATTCTAAATTACTAATAAGAAGAATTATTGTTACAGTGAATACAAATTATATTTTACAAATAAAATTTAAAATCTGATATAATCTAAAAAATTTTAAAAATAAAAATATTATATTTTAGTCAGTGATTTATAATAACTGCTAATTTAATTATTACTAATATTTTAGATAATTATTAAATTTAATTATATAATTTATATTTTAACTATAAATTATTATGAGATTACTTAAAAGTCATTCTTTACTAAGATTATTTAATTCTTATGTAGTAGATTCACCTCAACCTTCAAATATCTCTTATTTATGGAATTTTGGTTCTTTATTAGCTACTTGTTTAGTAATTCAAATCTTAACAGGATGTTTCTTAGCTATGCATTATCAACCACATGTAGATTTTGCTTTTAATAGTGTAGAACATATTATGAGAGATGTTAATAATGGTTGGTTAATCAGATATACTCATGCTAATGTTGCTTCTTTCTTCTTTATCTTTGTATATGGGCATATAGGTAGAAATATCTATTATGGTTCATATAAATCACCTAGAATATTAGCTTGGTCAATTGGAGTAATTATTTTAATCTTAATGATGGCTATTGCTTTCTTAGGTTATGTTTTACCTTATGGTCAAATGAGTTTATGGGGTGCTACCGTTATTACTAATTTATTAAGTGCTATCCCAGTTTTTGGTCAAGATTTAGTAGAATTAATTTGGGGAGGATTCTCAGTATCTAATGCTACATTAAATAGATTCTTTTCACTACATTATATCTTACCATTTTTATTAGCAGCTTTAGCTTTAGCTCATTTAATTGCTCTTCACACACATGGATCAAATAATCCTAATGGTATATCATCAAATAGTGATAGATTTGCAATTCACCCTTATTTTATGTTTAAAGATCTTATCACAATCTTCTTCTTCTTCTTAACTTTATCAGTATTGGTTTTCTATTATCCTAATTTATTAGGACATAGTGATAATTACATTGAAGCTAATCCTATGAGTACTCCTGCAAGTATTGTACCAGAATGGTACTTATTACCATTTTATGCAATTTTAAGATCAATACCTAATAAATTATTAGGAGTATTAGCTATGTTTGGATCATTATTAATATTATTAATATTACCTATTGTAGATGTATCAAGACAAAGAGGATCTCAATTTAGACCTGCTATGAAAGTAGCTTTCTGGTTCTTTGTATTTAATTTCTTCATCTTAATGTGGATTGGATCACAACATCCTAATGAACCTTTTGTATTTATTGGACAAGTATCAACATTCTTCTATTTTGCATGGTTTATAATAATTGTACCTGTAATAGGTTTAGTTGAAAATACTTTAATAGATATAGCTACAGAATAATAATTTAATTTAATAAAAAAATAATCAAAATTGATATTTTCATATATTTATATTTTTATATAATACTCCCTCCTTATTAAAACATTATAAAAATAATACAAACAAAAAATATAAATAAAATTATAAATTTAAAAGAAATATATAATATAATTTTATTTATATTATTCTTAAGCAATCTACTAAAAACATAAATATGATGTGTTTTTATAAGATATAATAATATATATTTATATTTATTAAATATTTATATATTAACATTAAAATAATTAACCTTATATCAGTATTGTTTATATTTTATATGTGAAATATTATTATATCTATTAATTAATAATAACTTTATAAAGTATTTATAGCGAATTATCATATTTAATTAAAATAAAGATATAGAATATTTTATTATATTGATTAAAGGTTAAAATTTTTAATAAATTATCATATTATTTAAAATTTTAAATAATTTTACACTATAAATTTCTTATTTAAATTTTATTATTTTCTAATATTTACCATATTTATTTATTATGTATAATTTTCGTAGAGTGTTATTTTTTTCTTTAAATTTATAATTTTGGTCAAAATTAAACTTATTATGATAAAATCACATAATTTTCAATTTTTCCCTTATCATTTAGTAGAAATTTCTCCATGGCCTATAGTATTAAGTTTTGCTTTATTAAATTTAACTATTGGAGCTGTAATGTATATGCAAGGTTACTATTCTGGTGATCTTATCTTAGAATTAGGATTTATATTAACTTTAGGTGGTATGACTTTCTGGTTTAGAGATGTAGGTAATGAAGCTACTTTAGGTGGACATCATACAAAACAAGTTAAAAAAGGTTTAGAAATTGGATTCTTACTTTTTGTTGTTAGTGAAGTTTTTGCTTTCTTAAGTATTTTCTGGGCTTTCTTCCATGCTAGTTTAGCTCCTGCTATTGAAATAGGAGGAGTATGGCCACCTCAAGGAATAACACCTTTAAATCCTTTTGCAATACCATTATTAAATACTATATTATTAGTATCTTCAGGAGCTTTTGTAACTTATGGTCACCATGCATTAATTAATGGTAACAGAAAAGATACTTTAAGAGGATTAGAATTAACAGTTTTATTTGCTGTTCTTTTCACTTTCTTACAATATTTAGAATATGCTAATGCATCTTTCTCAATATCAGATTCAGTATTTGGAAGTGCTTTCTTCTGTTCAACAGGTTTACATGGTATTCATGTAATAGTTGGAACTATCTTTATCACAGTACAATTAGTTAGAACTATAAATTACCATTTAACAAATACTCATCATCAAGGATGTGAATCAGCTATTTTATATTGGCATTTTGTTGATATAGTATGGTTATTCTTATTTATTGCTGTATATTACTGGGGAGGATTATAATGTTTATTACACAAGTAAAATTAATTACTTTTTTATTAATTTTTATTTATCTTTACCTCTGTTTAAATACTTTAAATTTATTTAATAAATTAAAATATAATTAAAGAATAATAATTATAATAACTCTAATAAATACTCTAAATAAAAAAAGAAATTTATAACAAATATTTATATTATTAACTAATTATATTATTTCAATATATTTTATTCTAAATTAAATTTTACATGAAATTTTGATACAATATAAGAGATTATTATTAATAAAGTAATAAATCTTAATATTATTAAAAATCAAATATAAAATAATTATATTTTAATACAATTTTTATCCCCATTCTTTCGAAATTCTAAAATAAGTAAAGTTAATAAACTTATTTTATTAAAAAGTAAACTATATAGATTATATATAAAAATAATTTAAAATTTACTTTTTCAATTATTTATAAAAATAATTAGATTATAAATGTCAAATTATTATATAAATAATTAGATTTATTAAATGTCCTTAAGGGTAATAAAGCTTTAATTTTACTTATGAATCTATCAATATTATTATTTTTAATCGGTATTTTAGGATTTATTTTAAATAGAAAAAATATAATCTTAATGATTATTGCTATAGAAATTATGCTTCTTGCTGTTACTTTATTAGTTTTAATTAGTTCCTTTGGATTTGATGATAATATTGGTCAAACTTTCAGTATATATATTATCTCAATAGCTGGAGCTGAATCAGTTATAGGTTTAAGTATTTTAGTAGCTTTTTATAGATTAAGAGGAAATATTTCTATTAGATCTTAAAATTTTTATGTATTTATCAATTTTAATTTTCCCTTTATTAGCTTCTTTTGTATCTGGATTTATGGGTAGAAAAATAGGTATAACAGGATCTCATATTATAACATGTACTTGTTTATCTATTTCTTCTTTATTAGCTACAATAGCATTCTATGAAGTTGGGATATGTGGTTCTCCTGTGACAGTTTATTTATTTAATTGGGTAGATTCCGAATTTATGTCTATTTCATGGGAATTCTTATTTGATCAATTAACTGTATCTATGTTTATACCTGTATTATATATATCAACATTAATTCATATATATACAACTTCTTATTTAGCAGAAGATCCTCATAATCAAAGATTCTTTTCTTATTTATCTTTATTCACTTTTTTCATGTTATTACTAGTTTCAGGTGCTAATTATTTTGTAATGTTTATAGGTTGGGAAGGTATTGGAGTAGTATCTTATTTATTAATTAACTACTATTTCACTAGAATTCAAGCCAATAAAGCAGCTATATTAGCTTTAACTATGAATAGAGTAGGTGATATGGGATTAAGTATAGGATTCTTTGCATTATTTGCCTTATTCGGATCTGTTGATTATTCAACAATTTTTAGTTTAGCACCTTTTATGAATGAAACAGCTATTACTATAATTAGTTTATTATTATTAATGGGAGCTATGGCTAAATCTGCTCAAATTCCTTTACATTCTTGGTTACCTGGTTCTATGGAAGCTCCTACACCAGTTAGTGCTTTATTACATGCTGCTACACTAGTTACAGCTGGTTTATATTTATTAATTAGATCATCTGCTATTTTAGAATTTAGTCCTACTGCTTTATTAGTTATTACTTTAATTGGAGCAAGTACAGCTTTCTTTGCAGCTACTTGTGGATTAGTACAAAATGATTTAAAAAGAATAATCGCTTTCAGTACAATATCTCAATTAGGTTATATGGTTATGGCTGTAGGTTTAAGTCAATATAATGTAGCCTTAATGCATGTAGTTAACCATGCTTTCTTTAAAGCATTATTATTCTTAGGTGCTGGTGCTGTTATTCACAGTTTCGCCGATGAACAAGATATTAGAAAAATGGGAGGTTTAATTAAATTCTTACCATTTACTTATACAGCTATGTTAGTTGGATCTTTATCTTTATTAGCTACACCATGGTTAACAGGTTTCTATAGTAAAGATTTAATAATAGAATTAGCTTATGGACAATACAGTTTTTCAGGTATTTATGCTTATATTTTAGGTAGTTTAACAGCTGGATTAACAGCTTTTTACTCATTCCGATTAATAAGTTTAGTATTCTTAACTGTACCAAATGGTATTAAAAATGTTTATTTAAATTCTCATGAATCTAATTTTGCTGTTATTATACCTTTATTTATTTTAGCTTTATTTAGTATATTATTTGGATTTGTTTTCTCTGATTTATTTGTGGGAGTAGGTTCAGATTTCTTTGCTAATTCTATTTTTATTAACCCTAATAATATCTCAATTATTGAAGCTGAATTTAGTTTACCTTTAATAATAAAATTATTACCTACTTTATTCTCAATATTAGGTGCTACAAGTGCTATATTCTTATATCATGTATATCCTAATTTAATTATAAATTTAACTGATTCTGCTTTAGGTAAAAAATTTTATACTTTCCTTAACGGAAAATATTTCTTTGATGTAATTTATAACTATTATTTCATTTCAGCTGGATTATTAACTGGTAATACTATATCTAAAGTATTAGATAGAGGTGTAATTGAATTATTAGGTCCTTATGGTTTAGCTTCTGTATTAGAAAATTCTGCTAATAATATTGCTAAATTAGATACTGGAGTTATTACTACTTATTCTTTATATATAACTATAGGAATATTATCATTATTATTCTTAGTATTCGCACCATTATTATTTGATACTTATATTATATCTGAATTTAGATTAATTGTTATCTATATATCAGCTTTATTCTTTTCATTATTACCTACTTTATCTAATAAACATTAAATTCTATATAAATTAATTTTTACTAATGTTAATAATATTAATCATTTAAACTTAGACTTTAAGTAAAAATCTTTAAATAAATGATAATAAATAAATATTTTACAATTTAAAAATATTTATTTAAGTAATGTTTATTTACTAAAAAAATACTACATTTAGGAAATAAATACACACAATAAATAACAAAACACATAAATAAAAAGGAAAAAATGTTAACTTTATTATTAATTACGCCTATAATAGGATCTCTATTTATTTTATCTATTCAAGAAAATACTTTAAATAGTCATTCAAAAATGAGAACTATTGCTATTACCACTTCTTTAGTTAATTTATTAATTTCTATCTTCTTATGGTTAAATTTCGATTCTAATACAACTCAGTTTCAATTTGTATCTGAATTTGATTACTTAACTTTCGGACATTTAAATTTTGGTGTTGATGGAATATCTTTATATTTTGTATTATTAACTACTTTCATTACTCCTATTGCTATCATTTCTAATGCTTATAATATTAATTCTAACTTGAAATTCTTTTTAATTGCTTTCTTAATTTTAGAAACTTTACAATTAGCTTTATTTTTAGTGTTAGATTTATTATTATTTTATATATTCTTTGAAAGTGTTTTACCTGTTTTATTTGTTATAATAATTGTATATGGATCTGGAGAATTTAGATTTAGATCAGCTAATTTATTCTTCTTATATACATTATTTGGATCTTTATTTATGTTATTAGCTATTTTACAAATTTTTAATTTAGCAGGTACTACAGATTTCCAATTATTATCTTTAGTTGACATTAATGCAGATGCACAAAAAATTTTATGGTTAGCCTTCTTCTTAGCTTTTGCTATTAAAACTCCTTTATGGCCTTTCACAGGTTGGTTATATAGAGCTCATGCTGATAGTCCTTTAGCTGGATCTATTTTATTAGCTGCTACTATATTAAAGTTTGCTACATATGGTTATATTAGAATATTAATTAATTTCTTACCTGATGCTACAAATTACTTTGGTCCTTTAGTTCAAACTATAGCTATTATTACTTTAATTTATGCATCTTTAACTACAATTATTCAACAAGATACTAAAACTCTTATTGCTTATTCAAGTATTGCTCATATGAGTGTAGTTATTTTAGGTTTATTCTCTAATAACATTCAAGGTATTGAAGGAGCTATTTTATTAGCTTTAGCTCATGGTTTTGTTTCTCCTGCCTTATTCATTTGTGTAGGTGGAATTATTTATGAAAGAACAGGTACTAGAATTATTAAATATATTAGAGGTTTAGTTCATTATATGCCTATTTTCACTATACTATTCTTTATATTTACTTTATGTAACACTGGGATCCCTTTAAGTTTAAACTTTTTAGGTGAACAATTATCTTTAATTGGGATATGGGAAGTTAATCCTATAATATCAGCATTAGGAGCTACTGGTATAGTATTATCTGCATGTTATTCTATCTTCTTATATAATAGAATTTCATATGGTACTTATTCACCTAATATGAATAATGTAATTGTTTTAGATATTACTAGAAGAGAATTTATTATTTTAATTTCTTTATTAATACCTACAATATTATTAGGTATATTCCCTAATGTAATATTAGATTCAATACATGTATCTGTATCAACTATATTATATAATATATAATATAATAAATATATAATTATCTTATTACGACTTCTATATTACTTATTATTTTTATTATGAGTTTATTAATATATTAAATAAATAAATTATTTAGTGTTAGCCCCTCCTTCTGAATTAAAACTTATAATTATTTTAAATTAATAATTATAAATTAGATAGTTGTTAAAAAATTTTCTTTTTAAATATTTTTATAAAAAAAAGCAAAAATCTGTTTTAAAATTGAAAATTGATTCAAATCTGAATAATTAAATTAATGTATCTATTAGATAGTCTTTATTTTTTTTTTTAGTAAAATAACAGTTTAATATTTGAAGATATTATCAGTTCTAAAATTTTAAGGTAAAACTATTTAATAATATATTAAAATTACATTTTTTTTTTCTTTAAAATACATAAAAGTATGAGCTGATAATATAGTTTAATTATATTAAGGATACAAATTTATATTAATATTTTTAAATTTGTATTCAATACTTAAAAAATTAGTAAGTATTTAATTTTTTTTAGCTTTTATTTTAATAATTTTTA
>JBBPKW010000136.1:0-29295 GCA_038089475.1 Boletus aff. vermiculosoides | reverse complement strand
CTTTACTGATAAAATGGGCATTTAATGCATGTCGCGATCTAGCTATTTGTGGTGTGATATGTTTTTGGGCGTCGACGCCTAAGCCACACGATGACAGCATATTGATATGTTTACACTTGATAAGGACGGAGATGGTACAATATGCTATCTTATGCTACTGTACAGTATGATTGTCATATGTACACTGACATAAGAGCACAGACAATTTCTCAAACATGGTAGCATACAGTAACATAATATGGCATGTGATAAATACAGACAGGTGCAGTTCACAGCAGAATGCTGCAGACAATGGATTGCAGACAATTGCATAAAACAACATGTAACAAATACAGACAGGTGCAGTTCACAGCAGAATATGAAATATCACAGTATTGCAGACCATAGCATAAAACAGCAGGAAGGCAACAGAAACAGATGTGAATGACATGAACAGCAAGCAGCATGATGAAAGGTGGATGACACCATTGCAGGCGAAAAAAGCATTGAACTTGATGTGCATGAATTGAAGTGACATAGGACTGGGTGAGCATTGTAAAACTGTAATGATAGACTATATTTTCAAACTTTTTCTGTACAACACATAAACACTTTACTTTTCACTTCCTTTTCGATGCATTGCACATGACCGTGGGAAAGTCACATGACCATCAATGACATCATGACATGTGTTATTAATTTCCGCTCTTCTCTCACGCTGTCATCCCTTGTTTTCCCATCATCAACTTCTTCTTCACACGTATGTCTTCTTTACTTTGACCATTCATGGTAATTACCATAACCAGCACTTGGTCCGTGCCCATTCATTACCAGTATATATACCTGTACATTATACCTTAGATCCCCAGTCTAATCCACTTGTTCATCATGTCAGTTAGGCTATGTTCCTCCATTGAACCTTGAATTAAGGACGATGGCTCGTTTCCTCTCCTTGCCAGCCTAGTGCACTGTGTCAACGCCTGCATGGTGATAGCTCGAAAGGGTTGTCATAACACTTGGATTAGACTAAATGCACCATTCGGGCTCTAGGGTTAAAGAGTGCCAACAGGGGCTTCCCTAAGATTTCTTCTTCTTTTATGTCCACACCTTTAGGACGTGGGACTTGACTTCCAAGCTTTTGTCTTGTTAGTGTAAAACCTTCTCAGTCCCTCCCTTGAGGTGATACCCACATCGAGGTCGTGCTTGATTTGCGAAGGACGACTAGGGAACTACTGCTGTCGAGCAGCCCTAGGCCGAGTCTATCTCGAACACTGGTAGTCCCTTGAGTGATCGAGGAGGTAGAGCGTCATTTGAATAGTTTCATAGTATATGTGTAGTTTTGTTCCTGGTCACTGCAGTCACCAGAGAACCTGTTACCTGAGTTTACGGAGGTGCAGATATTACCTCCAGTCAAAGAAGTATTTCTTACATAGTTTCGCTTGTCGAGTCCCCAGAGTGTGGTTGGAAGATACTGCACAGTAAGGATCTCGTTTTCCTCTTTCTAGTTTTTACCCAGCCAAAGAAGAACAAGGATGTCGTCAACAAGTAACATCGATATCGACAACCTGGTCTCACAGATCCAAGATCTTAATTTGGAATCTGAAAGAAGTTCAGTGACAAAGAAGATTGCCGACCCAGACAAGTGGGATGGTGATTGAGCAAAATTTCGAGTTTGGTGGATAAAGCTATGCCTTTGGGTTTCGGCCCAATCCTGGAAGAATGATAAACTACAGGCAGTAGCAGTCTTATCCAGATTCGAGAAGAGGGCAGAGGATTTCGCACAAATAACCCTAGAAAAATATTTGGAAGCAGAAGACGATAAGGAGTATGATAACCAAGGTGCTCCCACAGGATCTCTCCTCAGAGATAAGGCTTGGCCCACTTGGGGTCAACTCCAACAAGAGATCAAAGATTACTTCCAAATCGACATCCTTGCCCATGAGTCGCTGAAAAAGCTGGAGGTACTGAAACAGAACGGGCATCCAATAGACCTGTTCCTACAAAGGTTCGAAGTACTGCGGAGAGAAGCTGATATAGACGACAGCTTCGCAATGGAACTACTGAAGAAGGTGGTAGATTTCCGAATTTATAAAAGGCAGAAGTTAAATGCTCCTGCATCCGCATTCGACCTCGATGAGCTCGTCACTCGTTATAGGAATATAGGATAGGCCTATGAGCAAATGGCAGTTGAGAGAGGACCGCCACCTTGAGGACCCCAAAGACCTCCACCTTGCCTGCAAGGGCAACAATATTATTACAGACAGCTGCAAGGGGGCTTCCAATACCCACAACCTTCTCGCCTGCCTCCGGGGCAACAACATTGATTCACGCCTACGGGCATCCAACTGGGCCAGGGCGTGCCCATGGATATCTTGGCACATCAAGTGCCAATAAAAGAAACTCATACCTGCTTTGGGTGTTCCCAGGTAGGACACATATGGCCAGATTGCTCAAAGAATCCAAACAAGTGTTGCTTCCCTCCAAAGGCATGACAACAAGCTGTGTGGAACTGGGATACCGGTTCCTATGAGTACCCGTCTGAGCTGGCCTATCAGGCTCAAGATTTCCACTCTTGCCCCCTCCCTATCCTGCCATCTCCCCCTTCCCAATTTTTCCTGACTTCTATCACTGTGCAATCTGCACAATCATTTATTTCTGCTGAGGCCAAGGCCTTCTACCAAGACAAGTTCGAGGTGGAAGCCAAACAAAGGGCGGCCAAAGCTTTAAAAGGACAACGTTCATAGATGTTGAGGGTATCTGTGAACAAATAGACAATCTTTCATTTTCTCCTGTCGATGCACTTAGTGCCAGCACTCATACTATAACTATGGACGATATGGACGAGAACAGTTTAGTAGATTGCACGGAGGACAATTTCCCTACCTGTACTATTTCTTCCATTCTTCTTGCCAATAAAAATCTTCATTCCGAAAGGGCGACTCCTTGGAGTGTGGCGCTGGAATTAAAATGTAGTGTGCTTGATTCCCTTGTTTGGCAAGTCGAAAATTCACCTATTTATAAATCCCTCAACCAATTGGTAACTATTGCCCAAAGATCATCCATGCTGAACTTTGGCAGAGAATTCTCTGTCAAAACAGTCTTGATGAGGAAACAGGAGGACCAATGGCAGAAATCATCTGTTCAGGCCTTACTGGATTCCGGGGCTTCTCACACTTTCATTGACAAACAATATGTATTACGACATGGCATCAAACAATACACTATTGCTAACCCTATTGCAGTTATTAATGCAGATGGCTCTAATGGGGCTATTGGCAAGGTTACCCATATGGTTAAATTAATCATTGGTATAAACGACCACTTCGAAGTTATAGACGCTTATGTCTCTCGACTTGATTCCCATCGCTTAATTATTGGCTACAATTGGCTATACCATCACAACCCGGACATTAATTGGGTTGCTAAAACTATTTCTTTTCCTAGATGTATGGAATACTGCTGAGTCATTGGTGGTGGACCCTACCCCCCACTTCCTCACTTATGTGGCGAAAAGCCAACTATTAGGGTTATAGAAGAAGGACTCAAAGAAAAGGTGCCAGAAGTCTATCATGACTTCTTAAATGTGTTCTCGGAAAAAGAATCCGAATGCATGCCCGAGCGAAAGCCCTGGGACCATGTGATAGACCTCAAGGAAGATTTTGTCCCTAAAAAAGGCAGAGTCATTCCACTTTTGGATGTAGAGATGGAGGAAGTCCACACCTTTGTCGAAAAAGAACTAAAAAAGGGGTACATCAGATCATCTAAATCCCCTCAAACTGCACCAGTCTTCTTTATTCCCAAAAAGGATGGTAAAAAACACCTTGTTATGGACTATCGATATTTAAATGAGGGCACCATCAAAAATGCTTATCCACTACCCCTCATTCCCACACTCATTGACCAGCTCAAGGGTGCTGATATGTTCACTTGTCTCGATCTCCGTTGGGGTTACAACAACATGAGAATCAAAGAAGGAGACGAGTGGAAGGGTGCATTTGTCACCCCTATTGGTGCTTACAAACCTACTGTAATGTATTTTGGAATGACGAACTCCCCACCTACATTCCAAACTATGATGAACGATATATTTAATGACATGTACACTGTACTAGTAATTTACATAGACGACTGTATGTTATTTATGAAAGGGAGAACACAGGCTGAGCACGAGGAGATTGTGAAGGAAGTTCTTCACTGTTTGGAGGAGAATGACCTTTACGTGAAACCAGAAAAGTGCCAGTTCTCCAAGGACAAAGTGGACTTTTTGGGTATGGTAGTATCTAAAGAGGGAGTCGAGATGCAGGAAAAGAAGGTGACAGGAGTCATGGACTGGCCAATTCCCATGCGTCTCAAAGGACTTCAGGGCTTCCTCGGACTTTGCAACTATTATCATAGATTTATTGAAGGTTTCGCGAACATCACCTGACCCCTGAACGATCTTACCAAAAAAGACATTCCTTTCACTTGGGGTCCCAACCAACAGAAAGCGTTTGATACACTTAAGAACAAATTCAAGACAGCTCCTCTCTTAGCCTATTCGGATCGAGACAAGGAAATGAGAGTAGAGACCGATGCTTCAGATATAGCAACCAGAGCAGTTCTTTCTGTCAAATCGGAAGATGGACTTTGGTGACCATGCGCCTTCATTTCCCACTCCTTCAACTCCACTGAGCGGAACTACCCTATATATGATAAAGAACTCCTAGCCGTAATCTGCACATTAGAGGAGTGGAGGCACTATCTTATTGGTAGAGAAGGTTTCGAGATTTGGACAGACCATAAAAATCTCGAATACTGGAAGAAACCTCAAACTCTTTGGGGAAGACAAGCATGTTGGCATGCGCTCCTTCAAGAGTTCAACTACGTCTTTATTTATAAACCAGGAACAAGCAATGGACGAGCAGATGCATTATCTCGTTGACCAGATCATGGTGATGCAGTAAAGGACCATAACGAAAATATTACTGTATTACCAGAACATTTATTTATTAATAATGTTTCTCTTTCATCTACATTTATGGAATCATTGAGGCACAAATCATCCAAATTGGGTATCGATGCTATTCATGACTTCTCATACGTGTCTGATGACTATATTTTCAAAAATACAAAAAACAAAATCTTTGTTCCCAAATCTTTACATACAGAACTTTTAACTTTATGTCACAATCACCCCATTGCAGGACATTGTGGACATGGACGTATGATACACCTCCTTACTCGTTACTTCTCGTGGCCAGGAGTCACAAAAGACATTAAAAATTATGTAGATAGCTGCCAAGTGTGCGCCCAAACAAAGGGAACCTCAAAGGCACTGGCAGAAAAACTTATTCCTTTACCTACACCTACTAGACCGTGGGAAGATCTCTTGGTCGATTTCATTACGGGATTACCTAAATCCCAAACATTCACTGCTATCTGTGTCGTGGTAGACTGCTTCTCCAAAGAAGTAGTCTTTATACCCTGTTATGATACTGTTTCCTCTTTGGACTTAGCTAAATTATTTAGAGACAATGTTTGGTGCATCCATGGACTTCCCTCGACAATAGTTTCAGATCGAGGCCCACAATTCATTTCGGACTTTACCCGAGAGCTGTGTAAACTCCTCTCCATCTCCCAGAAAATCTCCACCGCTTATCACCCCCAAACCGACGGACAAACAGAGCATATCAATAGAGAACTAGAACAGTATCTCCACTCTTATGTGTCGAAGAAGCAGGAAACATGGGCAGACTGGATAAAAACAGCGCAATTCTCCCATAATAATTCCCTCACCACCTCCACTGGTTCCATTCCATTCGCAATCACACATAACTACGCCCCCCACATGGGCTTTGAAGGAAAAGTGACAGGTCCAGGTGCTGAGTTTGGAAAAGAATTCAGACGCTCTCATAAGGAGGTAGAAGCAGCCCTCAATCTATCTAAAGAAAGGATGAAGCAGTTTGCCAACAAAAGAAGGTCAGAAGCTCCGGAGTACATTATTGGTCAGCAGGTCTGGCTCTCAACCGATAAATTAAAGCTACCCTATACGGCAAAGAAATTAACCCAAAAATGGATCGGACCATATCGGATCAAAAAGGTCCTTCCAAATGCCGTAGAACTAGTTCTTTCCAACTCCATCAGAATCCACCCTACCATCAATATCTCTTGCATAAAACCCTACAGAGAAACACTCCCAGGTCAACCGGTACAACAACCTGACGTGATTGAGATAGATGAAGAAGAAGAAGAACAGTTCGAAATAGACTACATTGCGGGCTCATGCTTTGTAAAACGGAAGCTTCAATATTTGGTTCACTGGAAAGGTTATGACGAAACCGATCGCACATGGGAAACTGCAGACATCATAAACACCGCCCCTGATGCAGTTGCCGACTTCCACCGTCAGAACCCTTCCGCTCCACATAAACTCTGAGGACTTTCCACTGCGGACTTCCAATCTTTATTTAAACCATATGAAAACTTTACCGAATTGAACTTTCATGGAACTCGTCTGGAATTTGAGTCTTAAAGAGGGAGTAGTGTAATGATAGACTATATTTTCAAACTTTTTCTGTACAACACATAAACACTTTACTTTTCACTTCCTTTTCGATGCATTGCACGTGACTGTGGGAAAGTCACATGACCATCAATGACATCATGACATGTGTTATTAATTTCCGCTCTTCTCTCACGCTGTCATCCCTTGTTTTCCCATCATCAACTTCTTCTTCACACGTATGTCTTCTTTACTTTGACCATTCATGGTAATTACCATAACCAGCACTTGGTCCATGCCCATTCATTACCAGTATATATATCTGTACATTATACCTTAGATCCCCAGTCTAATCCACTTGTTCATCATGTCAGTTGGGCTATGTTCCTCCATTGAACCTTGAATTAAGGACGACGGCTCGTTTCCTCTCCTTGCCAGCCTAGTACACTGTGTTGACACCTGCGTGGTGATAGCTCGAAAGGGTTGTCATAACAAAAACAAGTAACAAGGTCGAGGACCTTGTAGGGGTTAGGTAGAAGGGGCAAGAACACTCGTCCCAAGGGGTCCTGTAGGAGGGAAGTTAGATGAGAAGGGTTGGCTACAACTGACCACAGGAGAGTAGGGTATCTGGAATAGTCCCAGGTATACAATGGTGAGGGAAAACGAAGTCTGAAGCTGATTGAGTAAAACAATGAGTGGTCTGACCTAGGACAAGGGTCAGGTAGACGATGATAAGAGCTATCTGGTCAAGGATGAGGACTGGAAACTAGGACAAGGAAGGTAGTTGATCAAGGACGAGGACCGACTACAACAACGATGAGAGGAACCATAGTGAGAAAATTAGGAGTGAACTGAGATGATCATTCAGATCTAGGTACAAACTTTTTATAGTCTGGGCATTCCCAAGACTTCGGTAACTAGGTTACTGGAGAAGTGTACAATAAGGATCTAGAGGTGGCAGCAGCTAATCATAATAGAAGTAAGGAAGATAGGGAGAAATAAAAGGAACTACTAAAGAAAGAAAGAAGTAACAAGATGGCAAATTGAAAAGGGTACTGGACCGTATATGTAGTATCCAGTCTAACTTGGACTGCGGATAGGTGGTACGGATAGGTGATATTGTGCTGGATAGAAAAATATGGACTCAACTTACCTTGGACTGGACATAGAGGACATGGGGCATGATGGAGATCACTTGGAGGACGTTTGAACAAAGGGAAAGGGATGGGATGTAACTGTAGAGAGCTAGAGGCTCCTACATCTGAGGGGGTCTTTGATACTGACTGTCCCCAGTCAGACCACATGATCGTGGAAAAGTCCACATCAGCTAGAACGATGGCGAGATCTGTATAAAATTGTTAGTTGTTGGCTAAACCTTCTTCGTTGTTCTTCAACCACATCCGCCCTCTCCTGCTTCTTTATCACCCACCATGTCCACTTTCAACAAAATCCTTGCATTTGCTATGCCCACTGCCACCGACAGTCTGCAAGAGATTCCATGCAAGCAGTTATGATCTGCCAACGAGCTCGTTTTTGACACCATGATGACAATGCTGGACAACAAGAAGGAGTTGCAAGAAGAACAAGAGATGTGGGTGGTTGAATGGGATCAGTGCCTGATGCATACCCATTATTACTTGATTGGTTCCTTGACTAATCCAACTTGCCAGGCTCACGCCCACACCTGCCTGCTAAAGGCAAGGGAGTGTGGGATCGAGGTGCTCCTGGATGGCAGGACTGTGGAAAAGATGCAAGAGGTGAACCCAATTGCTGGCAAGTGGAAGGCAGAGGCAGCAGATCAACATTGCCAACACAAGGAGCGAGAATGAGAAGCATGAGAGCAGGGGGAACACAAGCACGAATGTGAGTCCCACATCCGAGAAGAGCAGCAGCCATTGGAGGTTTGTCAAGCTCCCTTGTCTTTGGACCTCAATGTGCCTGGACCGTCCATTTCCAGGGTGACTGCCCAGGGAAAGGTAAGTCACGGATTGATTGGAAAAGAGTTTACTGACATATGTGACAGTGATGGCGAGATGTTCAGGACAAAGATGAGGAGGACAAGAAGGACAAGAATGAGGTGGAGGATGTCCGTCTGACCAAGAAGATGATGACCGGTCCACAAGTGGTAACACACAAGGTGCTGTGTGGTGCCTGTGCCCAGAGCAAGAAGGTGTGCAAAGAGGTTGAAGACCGTACATGCACGCAATGCACATGATTGAAGGCGGAGTGCAACAAGTTGCTCGGGTGCAGAAAAGGGCAGAAGAAGGCGGAAAAGGTACAGGTGGTGGTGGATAAGAAGGGCAAGGCCCCAGGTGCGTGAATCAACTCATCAATCCTATACTGATCTAACTTGCTACTTAGCTTGTCTGATGCATAGTCGCACGCAGCATCCATCCCTGGCCAGTGATCTGATCATCCTTTACAACAACAACAACAACAACGAAGGGACACCGGAGTACCCTATCGTCAGAGGGATCCCCATGCCCCCTATTGTGAAACCGGTCCTCGACACTGGGATACACGCTGTCAAACGGCTTGAGGGCAAGATTCAATACACACAGTCCCACATCAAGGCTGCAGAGGCGGCGATGGCAGACTTGGAGGTTCAAGTTGCTAGGCAGATGAGCAAGCTCAACTCAATCAAGGCTGTGTTGGGGATGATGTAGGGAGGGGTGTCTGTCATGTAGTAGGTAGTCCTCTTTGTATCATTGTACCATCATGTAGCAATCCGATTATGTCTGATCCGTGTCCAATCCAGGTAGCCTGAGTGATCAGAAAAAAAAACAAGTAAGTATTGAAATATAAGACCAATCAAAGTGAATGATAAGAAAAGACCAGGTGTGAGTTCCACTTGACTTGTCTTCATTGATTGTCTTCTTGTGTCTATTCCTATGCTGATCCCAAAAAGTGGATGCTGGATTACACCAGACTGAGAAGAATGAAAGCAGACAAATGAGTGCAGTCTCCTTGTGCATTTGAAGCATATAATCTAAGTAGTAAGTTCATCGAGACATAGAAAGAAGAGGGGAAAGACTTTGTTTTTGTTTTTGTTTTTGTTTTTGGTAGTCCGAGAATATGAGAATGAGAGAAGATGAAGATGTTTGAGTCTATCATGTAATTGTCTGTCATCCTTAGGCAACGTCATATCTTGTTTAGATACTCCAGTTGAAACCCAGGATAGAAAAAGAGACACTGGACTAAACCCGGGGTAAAACAGATATGTAGTGGATATAGTGCTGGATAGTGAAGTGGTGTGGATATTGAAGAAGACTAGTCCATGACATCATTGCCATCGTCATGTTCCATATCTTCCTTGGTGTTGTATTCATCTAGGTCTTGATCGTCCAATCTGGTCAAATCAGTAACCGGAATAGAGATCTTCTTGCATGGATGGTAGGGTAACAACTGAAAGGCTGCATACTGAAGTCTTGAGACAGCACCATCCAACTCAGCTAGCAAGTATGATCCTCCAGTAGTCCTGCAAAGGACTACCATCAGACCGAGATAGCATGGCTTCATTTTCCAGTTCAACTCTTTCTCAATCTGGGAGTTCCAGACTAAGATGAGGTCGCCATGTTGGAAGTCATAGTCGCATATCTGATTCTTGAAATGCACCTCGAACTGCTTGATTGACACAAACCTAGACAAGAGTACACATTCCTTGATAGCATCTATATTTTCCTGACACTTTTGGAGCTGGTGAGCTCGCCAAGTGATCAGGGCGGATCTAGAAACATCGTCAGATGTAAGTGCAGGACCTAAGAATGTGGCTTTGGATAGATCAAAAGGAAAAAGCGGTTCGATGCCATGTACCATAAGGTATGGTGAGAAACCAGTTGATTTCAGGATCGTAACTTGCTCTGCCCAGAAAATGGAGTGAGCTGTTGAAGGCCAGCGAACCTCTCCTCCCAGGGTACTTTTGATGATGGCCTCCTGGACATCATAGTGATGCCATTCAACTACACCATTTGCCTGTGAATTGTAAAGGGAGATTCAAATATGGCAGATGCCATACCAGTTTGCCAGGATATCTAGGGCCTGCACAAAAGCGGATCCATTGTCAGTCACAAGCTCAGATACAGCTTCCCAATGACAGAGAATTTCTTCAAAAATGAAAGCTGCAATGGCAGATGTGTTCTCAGATCACAGCATTTGCCATTCAGGATATGCTGTGAGAGCGCACCATGCTTGGATGATGTAGCGATATCCACTGGATCATGGCATCAGCATAGTGTCAATATGAACCTTTCAAAACAGTCCACCAACTACTGGAATGGTAGGTGGAATGTGCAGTTTCTGGGTTTGGCAGATTTGACACTCATGACAGGTTTGAATATACCACTTGACATCTTTGACCAACATAGGCCACCATAAGTGCAAGAGCAAACATGTCTGGACAAAGAAGACACCTTTGTGTCCAAGGTCATCATGAGCCTCCTTGATGAGTCCGTAACAGCGTTCAGCTGGTACGACTAACTGATGGCAACCATGTGGTTCCCAATGATACAGGGATCCATTGAGGATGAAGAACCAAGTCGCCACATTGATGAAGGAGGTAAACTCCCCGTCAGAAAGGTCAGGTGGCTGGAGTTGAGTGTCAAGAAAGTCATGGATTTGGGTGATCCGTGCCTCTTTTGCCATGGCCTTTGCAGAGCGAGGAAGCACCAGATCATCTTCTCAAGAGTCTGGATTGGATCAAAGTGAGGTGGATAGTACATGAAAGGAGGGAATGACAATGGCAGATTGGCTAGAGAGGTGAGCACTGTGGATGGTGAGAGGAAAGTGATCGTTCAATAAGGAAATTGAAAAAAAATAAGTGTTGTCCAGCCAGTCTTCGAAGTCATCCTCCTCAGGGAGATCCTCCTCAGATGGTGGTTGACGAGAAAGGCCATCCACTCTGGTATGGTGGGTAGCAGGAATGTGAACAAGACAAAAGTTAAATAAGAGAATGCCCACGATCCATCTATTAATGGTTGCATTGGGCTAAAGGTCAGGATTGTTAATCATCCCCTTGATGTACTTTGTGTCCATTTCTACCGTAAAGTTGGATAGTCTGAAAACAAATATATGGGCTGCTCGCAAGGCATGGAATAGTCCATAAAGCTCAAGTTTGGCCTGGGAGTAATGGCTCTCCACCTCAGTTAGGCTGAGGGAACCAAAGTGGTTCAGGTAGCGCTTCCCATCATTGCCTTCCTGAGAGAGAATGTATCTGACTGTGATCACAGATGTGTCAATAGCCAGGATAACCTCATGCCCAGACTCATAATCTAGACAGTGGAGTGCCTGGGAATTGCAGATTGTGTCCTTCAGACTCTGCATTGCAACTTGTTGAGATTCCCCCCATTTGAAGGAAACCCCTTTATGAGTTAGGTTAACCAAAGGATGAGCAATAGAAGCAAAATTGCAAATAAAAATATGTAGAATGCCGCATACCCCAAGAAACCTGTGGACATGAGTCAGATTCTGGCACTTGGGCCAATCCCTAATCTTCTGCACCTTGGCCTCATGAGGAATGTGATCTTCAAAGGTACACTTGTGTCCAACCACAGTTGCATCCAGTGCAGCAAGAATGAACTTCTTGGTGGATACCATGGCACCAACATTTTGCAGACATTGAAGGATATGGTTCACCATGATGAGATGTTCCCAAATGAATTGATGAATTCCAGGATTATCCAAAATCATCTCATAGGTACCATCTGGTGATTGGTAATGAGTGGTCATGGATTTGACAGGAAGGTTGTTGATGAATGGGTAAGTATAGTGGGGGATTTTGTCTTGCAGAATGAACAACATGTTGGCCTGATAGATTTGTACCACGTTGGTATAACCCATAGGGACTGTTGTGAGGCAATGCAGACTGAGCAGACTATTAAATGTGGTGAGGTTGTGAGATTCTGGATGGAGTGGTCATTGGTCATATCTGGCAAACAAGTCCATTATCCCATACACTGCAAATCTGGCAAAGGATTCAGCGAAGTGCTCGATAAAAGGTGGCATGGAGGAGTTGCAGATAGTGATGCCATTGAGTGGTTGCAAGTCATGGACCAGGCGAAGTATTTTCCCATCCTGCTTGATGACACAGAACCAGTGAAACCAGTAAGAAGCTGTGGAGGGTTTGTAAACACCAGATGCAATCCAGTCCTTGATGATCTGAATAGCTTCCATCCATATAGATGGAGGAACTGGAATATTACAAAGTGCCCATGGCATATGAGGGATGGTGGGGATCTTGACAGGTGGAAAGTAGCGTTCATTGAGATGACCTCGCTTGGTTGGAATCCAAGCAAAAGCCATTTCATGGTCTCAGATTAACCAACGAATGAGCTTAACCTCTTCTGGCCAAAGCCAGTTGGTGGGGTTGAGATCTAATTTGTTAGCACATTCCTGGGTGAAATGGATACCAGGAATAAAGTCAGGAGGACGTGAAGGAAGGGGTTTCAATCCAGCAAGTGGATCATCTGGAAGGGTTTGAGTGATGTGAAACTCCTTGTCAGTAGGAGCCACCACCGAATGAACCTTTTTAGCAACTGGCTTGTAAGCAAGTGAGTGCGAAGAGGAATCATAAGAATAAACAGAAGAGAGCACAGAAAGTGCATCAGGAGTCAACACGGACTGAGTAGCAGACAGGAATGGGTAGTCCAGAGAAGGGGGAATAGGTCCAATAGAGAGTGGGGGAAGACGAGTATATGAAGAAGAAAGGAGAAGACTTGAAACAGAATATTGATAAGAAGGTGATAAAAAAGGAATCAAAGCGGATGAGATGGATGAAATATCAGACTCTCCCTGACCAGTAGGCAGATCATTGATGTCTAAAAACCCATCTCCACTATGGACTGATGGCTGTTGCACTGTTTCTTCTCTTGGCAATGAGGGCATCCTTCAGACCAAGCATGGGTTGGCATGGTGTACTGCTTCCCTGTGTTAGGGTCACGAAGAGTGATGGTCTGAGAGCCATCTGGAAAGTCGTTAGTCATAGCGCTTATAAGACAATGGAATGGGCATCCAAGGAGGAGGTCAAAGTTGGTGTGTGCCAAGATCTGTACTTGCACCATGACCTCTCCTGCACCAAGGTCAATGACCAGGTTCTTGAGGACACCGATTGTCATATCAACACTAGTGTTAGCAGACAACATCTTTGTTGTGTGGTCGGACCGGACTGGTAGTCCGAGTCCTTCCCACACACGCTTGGGCATAGCGATGATCTTGGACCTGGAATCCAGAACACCCATGATGGTGCATCCTGAACTCCCTAACGTGACCTCGATGGCCCTAAGAGGAAGGTTGTGATGGGAAACGATCAGTTCATCCTTGTTCCAAAGGATACAGTCACCATATTCCTGGGCAATGGAAGACAGATTGAGACCTGCAAGCTCATTGACCTGCACAGTCAGGGTCAAAGGACCCTGCATGACACATTTAACAGTTGTGAGGTCACAGAACTGCTTTCAGATCTCTGGCACAACTGCTAACAAGTCCTTCACAGGTACTGGAATGCTACTGTCCAGCACCTGCTCGAGTACCTGTTTCAGCGCAGTCTCATCCTTGAGCTGGAAGGAGTACCTATACTGCGAAGTGGAAGAAGGTGGATTAGCTTGAGACACTTGTGATGGGAATGTACCAGGTCCACCAGATTAGATGGACACAAATCTCGATAAAGATGAAGAGATGGAAGGACCATCACCTCCTGACCTGCACTGTGGTGTGGATGGTATTGGGGCTCAAGATGAAAGTGGGGTTGAAGTCAATGAAGAAGATGAAGCCTTTTGTGACTGCTGGAGCTCCAGTGAGAGAAGTTCTTCCAGTGCAGCAGTGGACTGCTTATTCAAACTCTTGCAAGGCAGAATCTTAACACCATTGAACTGGATGTGCTTGCCCTTTTCTTTGGAAGCCTTGTCTGCTTGGAAGCTGGCCCAGGCCTAAGCCATGTAAGGCTGGAAATCCAGGTTGGTGACAAGGGGAGAATCCTCATCATTCTCTTCAGCAACCATTGCCATGAAGGCAGATGGGTCAATGTCCAACACAGTGGGAGTATCAGGATATGTAGTGGACAGAATATTGGTGGTGAGATGGGGGGGTGGATCCCTCGGAGTGAGTGACAATGATCCAGTGTTGGACTGGTTGGTGAGGGTGTGATCAATAGTGTCCTTGAGACAGCATCCTCCTGGTACTTGCGGAATGTCAGATCCATCAGGCATATAGAGTCTACCATCGGTTCCTTGAACCACCTTTCTGATATTAAGGTATTCAAGGCAGATGGAACAAGTTTGAGTCCAGTGACCAACACCTGCACAGAATTTGCAGTGGGGTCTGGCCTGAGTGTTCAAGTTTGATTCTGTCTTGAGGGACAGAGGCAGATTGAAGCTAGGGACAGGCATGTTGGGAGTATTGATGGTACAGCGAGGCTGATAAGGTGGTTGGGATTGAGGAAGGATGTCGGTAGGATTGTAGGAAGAGTGAAGAGCTGAGCCGGTGAGTAAGAACTTTGTGGCCTTGATAACATCTTCCATCAGATAGGGATCATCTGGATGGAGGTCCAGCTTGACGATAGCCAACCAGTGACGAATCCGATCCTGGATGGTCAATGGAAACCTAGCTAGGAAAATCATGTTGCATTCCATCTTGGACAGCTTCTTGTTAGCAATCAAGGTAGTGGATACCTTAGTGAACTTCCTGGTATACTCTCCCGGGTCGTCCTGGCTACACATCTGCTTTTTCTGATAATCCTTTGCAAGGTACTGGATGTCAGCTCAATGATAATGGTTAGTACCTTCACATTCGGGATACAACTTTTTTACAGCCACAACAAAGTCATCCCAATCTGCTGGGTTCGCAGTCAATTCCGGGAGGGTCTCCCAGACTTTGGCTTCATTGAGATTAGCATAATGGAGGGCAGCTTTAATCTTGTTGGCATCGTCGAGTCCCACTTGGTCACCTAGAAGCTGGATATCTTCAAGGTAGCAAGGGAGCTGAGATGGCATCTTGCTGTCAAATTTTGGTGCATTGGGCATGCATTGGAGAGGCATAAGGACTGGTTGTTGATGAGCCATAGGTGATACTGGATGCATTGGATAGGCAGTGGAAGTGATGTTGGATGTATGGGCAACAATGTGGAGAGAGGTGGAACCATTGACAAAGATGGGACAGTTGGGTGTTGATGGGTAGTGGATTGAGTAAGAGGAAGCAGATTGGCAGTGTCGTCGAAGAGAAAAGCTAATGACAGCAATGGAGAGTGTTCAGACGATATTGATGACAGTGGTGAGAGCTCCCATGACAATGGGGAGGAAAGGAAAGATGTGACCTGGGATCTGGAATTGAGTGGCATTAAAGGTGAGAGCAAGTCTGACTTGAGGGATCTATTTGTTTGCCAGGAAGGGTTCTGGTGAGGCGTGGAGTGCGTGAATCCACCAGGAAAGAAGGGGGAGTCTGTAATAGAAGAATCCATGATGTAAGGGAGATCTGTGGATCTGAATGAGATGTGATGTGCTTATTCTGGGGTCACCAGAATAAGAAGCTCAGAGTCCTCAGACATGCACAATTGGCAGAAGTTGGTGAGAAGCTCGTCTAGCTCTTGACACTGAGGTGTAGGTCGAAGTGTCCTTCTTGACAACCCTTTAGACCCCCTTGTGGTGGGCTCCAGTTGTAAAACAAGTAACAAGGTCGAGGACCTTGTAGGGGTTAGGTAGAAGAGGCAAGAACACTTGTCCCAAGGGGTCCTGTAGGAGGGAAGTTAGATGAGAAGGGTTGGCTACAACTGACCACAGGAGAGTAGGGTATCTGGAATAGTCCCAGGTACACAATAATGAGGGAAAACAAAGTCCAAAGCAGATTGAGTAAAACAATAAGTGGTCTGACCTAGGATGAGGGTTGGATAGACGATGATAAGAGCTATCTGGTCAATGTTATGATTGCCCATTCAAACAACCACCATGCAGACTGCGACACAGAAACACTAGACTGGCGAAGAAGAGAAAAGAGCCATCATCCTTAATCAAGGTTCCTTAGAAGGACAATGCCAACTGGACACGATGACAAGTGGATTAGACTGAGGTGATACGGTATGTTGTACAGGTATATATACTGGTAAGGAATGGGCACGGACCAAGTGCTGGTTATGGTAATCGCCATGAATGGTCAAAATAAAGAAGACATGTGTGAGAATAAGAAGTTGATGATGGGAAAACAAGGATGACAGCGTGAGAGAAGAGCAGAAATTAATAACACATGTCATGATGTCATTGTTGGTCATGTGACTTTCCCATGGTCATGTGCAATGCATTGAAAAGAAATGAAAGGTAAAGTGTTTATAGTAGTGTACAGTAAAAAGTTTTGAAAATATAGTCTATCATAACACTACTCCCTCTTTAAGACTTGAATTCCAGATGAGTCCCATGAAAGTTCGATTCAGTATAGTTTACATAAGGTTTAAATAAGGATTGAAAGTCCACAGTTGAAAGTCCTCAGAGTTTACATGGAGCGGAGGGGTTTAGACAGTGGAAATCGGCTACCACATCAGGTGCAGTATTGATAATGTCCGAAGTTTCCCATGTATGGTCGGTTTCATCATAGCCCTTCCAGTGCACCAAATATTGTAGCTTTCTTTTTACAAAGCGTGAACCCACAATGTAGTCTATTTCGAACTGTTCTTCTCCTTCTTCGTCTATCTCTATGGCATCTGGCCTTTGTATGGATTGGCCTGGTAATGTTTCTCTGTATGGTTTGATGTGTGAGACGTTAACAATGGGGTGGATGTGAATGGAGTTAGGGAGGATTAGTTCAACGGCATTTGGTAAGATCTTTTTGATCCAATAAGGTCCGATCCATTTTTGTGTTAATTTCTTCGCCATATAAGGTAGCTTTATTTTATTGGTGGAAAGCCAGACCTGCTGGCCAATAACGTACTCTGGTGTTTCCGATCTTTTTTTATCGGCAAACTGCTTCATTCTTTCCTTAGATAGGTTGAGTGCTGCTTCTATCTCCTTGTGAGAACGACCAAATTCTTTCCCAAATTCAGCACCTGGACCTGTCACTTTCCCTTTGAAACCCATCCGTGGGGCATAGTTACATGTTATTGCAAAAGGAATGGAACCAGTGGCAGTGGTGAGAGAGTTGTTGTGGGAGAATTGTGCCATCTTTATCCAATCTGCCCATTGTTCCTGCTTCTTTGACATGTAAGAGCGGAGATATTGTTCTAGTTCTCTATTAATACACTTGGTTTGTCTGTCGGTTTGGGGGTGATAAGCAGTGGAGATCTTCTGGGAAATGGAGAGGAGTTTACACAGCTCTCATGTGAAGTCCGAAACAAATTGTGGGCCTTGATCTGAAACTATTGTCGAGGGGAGTCCGTGGATGCACCAAACATTGTCTCTAAATAATTTTGCTAAGTCCAAAGATGAAACAGTGTTGTAACAAGGAATGAAGACTACTTCTTTGGAGAAGCGGTCTATGATAACGCAAATAGCAGTGAAAGTTTGGGATTTAGGTAATCCTGTAATGAAATCAACCAAGAGATCTTCCCAAGGTCTAGTAGGTGTGGATAAAGGAAGGAGTTTTCCTGCCGGTGCCTTTGAGGTTCCCTTTGTTTGGGCACACACTTGGCAGCTATCTACATAAGTTTTAACATCTTTTGTGACTCCTGGCCACAAGAAATAGCGAGTAAGAAGATGTATAGTACGTCCATGTCCACAATGTCCTGCAATAGGGTAATTGTGACATAAAGTTAAAAGTTCTGTATGTAAAGAGTCTGGAACAAAGATTTTGTTTTTGTTGTTTTTGAAAATATAGTCATTTGACATGTAAGAGAAGTCATGAATAGCATCTACACCCAATTTGGATGATTTGTGCCTCAATGATTCCATAAATGTAGATGAAAGTTGAACATTATTAATAAATAAATGTTCTGGTAGTACAGTAATGTTTTTGTTGTGGTCCTTTACTGTGTCACCGTGATCTGGTCGATGTGATAGAGCATCTGCTCATCCATTGCTTGATCCTGGTTTATAAATAAAGACATAGTTGAACTCTTGAAGAAGCACATGCCAATGTGCTTGTCGTCCTGAGAGAGTTTGAGGTTTCTTCCAGTATTCGAGATTCTTATGATCTGTCCAGATCTTGAAACCTTCTCTACCAATAAGGTAGTGCCTCCACTCCTCTAGTGCATGGATTGCAGCTAGGAGTTCTTTGTCATAAATAGGATAGTTCCACTCAGTGGAGTTGAAGGAATGAGAGATGAGGGTGCATGGTCACCAAAGTCCATTGTCCGATTTCACAGAAAGAACTGCTCTGGTTGCAATATCCAAAGCGTCGGTCTCTACCCTCATCTCCTTATCCCAATCCGGATAGGCTAATAAGGGAGCCATCTTGAATTTGTTCTTTAGCATATCAAACACTTTCTGTTGATCAGGACCCCAATGGAAAGGAACGTCTTTTTTGGTAAGATTGTTCAGGGGTCGGGCAATGTCTGCGAATCCTTCAATAAATCTATGATAATAGTTGCAAAGTCCAAGGAAGCCTTGTAGTCCTTTGAGACGCATAGGAATGGGCCAGTCCATTACTCCTGCCACCTTCTTTTCCTGCATCTCAACTCCCTCTTTAGATACTACCATACCCCAAAAGTCCACTTTGTCCTTGGAGAACTGGCATTTTTCTGGTTTCACGTAAAGATCATTCTCCTCCAATCAGCAAAGAACTTCCTTGATGATCTCCTCATGCTCTGCTTGTGTTCTCCCTTTCATAAATAACATACAATCATCTATGTAGATAACCAATACAGCATACATGTCATTAAATATATTGTTCATCATAGTTTGGAAAGTAGGGGGAGAGTTCGTCATACTGAAATACATTACAGTTGGTTCATAAGCGCCAATAGGGGTGATGAATGCACCTTTCCACTCGTCTCCTTCTTTAATTCTCACATTGTTGTAACCCCAACAGAGATTGAGACATGTGAACATATCAGCACCTTTTAGCCAATCAATGAATGTGGGAATGAGGGGTAAGGGGTATGTGTTTTTGATGGTGCCCTCATTTAAATATCTGTAGTCCATAACGAGTCGTTTCTTTCCATCCTTCTTGGGAATAAAGAAGACAGGTGCGGTTTGTGGAGATTTTGATGGTTGTATGTACCCCTTTTTGAGTTCTTTTTCAACGAAGGTTCGTACTTCCTTCATGTCAACATCCGAAAGTGGAATGACTCTGCCTTTTTTGGGGACAAAGTCTTCCTTAAGGTCTATCACATGATTCCAAGGTTTTTGCTCAGGCATGCATTCAGATTCTTTTTCCGAGAACACATTTAAGAAGTCGTGGTAGACCTCTGGCACCTTTTCTTTTAATCCTTCTTCAATGACTCAGATAGAAGGTTTCTTGCTACATAAATGGGAAAGTGGAGGGTAGGATCCACCGCCAATGACTCAGCAGTATTCTGTACATCTAGGAAAGGAAATAGTTTTAGCAACCCAATCAATGTCTGGGTTGTGACGGTATAGCCAGTCATAACCAATAATTAGATGATGAGAACCAAGTTGAGAGACATAAGTGTCTATAACCTCGAAATGGTCATTAATGCTGATGATTAATTTAACCATATGGGTAACCTTGCTGATAGCTCCATTAGAGCCGTCTGCATTAATAACTGCAATAGGGTTAGCAATAGTGTATTGTTTGATGCTGTGTCATAATACATATTGTTCGTCAATAAAGGTGTGAGAAGCCCCGGAATCCAGTAAAGCCTGAACAGATAATTTCTGCCATTGGTCCTCCTGTTTCCTCATCAAGACTGTTTTAACAGAGAATTCTTCGCCAAAGTGCAGTGTGGATGATCTTTGGGCAATAGTTACCGAAGCATTGAGGGATTTATAAATAGAAGAGTTCTCAACTTGTCATACAAGGGAATCAAGCATGCTACATTTTAATTCCGGCACCACGCTCCAAGGAGTCGCCCTTTCAGAATGAAGATTTTTATTATGTGACAAAATTGAAGCAATAGTACAAACAGGGAAATTGTCCTCCATACAATCTACCAGATCAATCTCACTACTAGTGTCTGTGGTCATGGTATGAATGCTGGCACTGAGTGCATCAACAGGAGAAAAAGAAAGATTATCTATTTGTTCACAGATACCCTCATCATCTACAAACATTGTCCTTTTAAAGCCTTGGCAGCACTTTGTTTAGCCTCTACTTCAAACCTGTCTTTGTAGAAGGCTTCTGCCTCAGCTGAAATAAATAATTGTGCAGATTGTGCAGTGATGGAAGGTGGGAAAAATGAGGGGGGGGGAGAAGTCGGAGTTGGGGGAAGGGGGTGTGAATGGAAGTCTGGAGCTGGATAAGAAGGCTCGGGCGGATATTCGTATGAACCAGTGTCCCAGTTCCACACTGCTTGTTGCCTCGCTTTTTGGGTTCTTTGAGCAATCTGGCCAGATATGCCCAACTTGAGAGCACCCAAAGCAGGTGCGAGTTTCTTTTTGTGGCACTTGGTATGCCAAGATATCCATAGGGGCCCCTGGCCCAGTTGTATGCCCGTAGGCGTGAAGCGATAGTTTTGTTCTGGAGGCAGACGTGGTGGTGATGGATATTGGAAGCCCCCCTGTGGCTGTCTGGAATAATATTGTTGCCCTTGTGGGCACAGTGGAGGTCTAGTAGGTCCTCTTGGTGGTGGTCCTCTTTTGACTGCCATTTGTTCGTATGCCCTACTGATGTTCCTATACCTCATTACTAGTTCTTCGAGATTAAATGCCATAGATGGAGAGTTTAGCTTTTGCCTTTCGTAAATTCTGAAGTCTACTGCCTTCTTCAGTAGCTCTATGGCAAAGCTATCATCTATGTCTGCTTCTCTCCTAAGCACTTCAAATCTTTGTAGGAATAGGTCAATGGGGTGTCCATTTTGTTTGAGTACCTCTAGTTTTTTTAGCGACTCGTGGGCTAGAATGTCTATTTGGAAGTAATCTTTTATCTCCTGTTGGAGTTGACCCTAGGTGGGCCAAGCCTTATCTCTAAGGAGAGATCCTGTCAGGTTGCCTTGAGCATCATATTCCCAATCGTCTTCTGATTCCAAATATTTTTCTAGGGTAATCTGGGTGAACCCTTCTGCTTTTTTCTCAAATCATGAGAGTACTACTACTGCTCTCAACTTATTGTTTTTCCATGATTGGGCCAAAACCCATAAGCGGAGTTTGATCCACCAGACCCTAAACTTTGCCCTATCACCATCCCACTTATCTGGGTCGGTGATCTTCTTCATCACTGAACTCCTTTCAGATTCCAAATTAAGGTCTCGGATCCGTGAGACCAAGTTGTCGATATCGATGTTTGAAGACAACATCCTTGTTTCTTCTTCAGCAAATAAAAACTAAAAAGGAAAATGGGATCCTTACTACACAGTATCTTCCAACCATGCTCTGGGGACTCGGCAAGTGAAACTATGTAAGAAATACTTCTTTGACTGGAGGTAACATCTGTGCCTCCATAAACTCTGGTAACATGTTCTCTGGTGACTGCAGCGACCAGGAACAAAACTACACATATACTACTTGAAAACTATAAACTGACGCTCTACCTCCCTAATCACTTAGGGGACTACCAGTGTTCGGGATAACCTTGGCCTAAGGCTGCATGACAGCAGTTGTTCCCTAGTCAGTGTTAGCAAATTGGGCATGACCCCAACGCTGGTATCACCTCAAGGGAGGGACTAAGAAAGACTATCTAATGAGACTAAAGCTTGGGCGTCAAAGCCCACATCCTAAAAGTGGCAGACATAAAGAAACAGAAAACATAGGGAATCCCCCATGGGAACTCCTTAACCCTAGAGTCCGGGTGGTGTATTTAGTCTAATCCAAGTGTTATGATTGCCCTTTCGAACAACCACCACGCAGACTTCGACACAGAAACACTAGACTGGTGGAGAAGAGAAAAGAGCCATCATCCTTAATCAAGGTTCCTTAGAAGGACAATGCCAACTGGACACGATGACAAGTGGATTAGACTGAGGTGATACGGTATGTTGTACAGGTATATATACTGGTAAGGAATGGGCACGGACCAAGTGCTGGTTATGGTAATTACCATGAATGGTCAAAGTAAAGAAGACACGTGTGAGAATAAGAAGTTGATGATGGGAAAACAAGGATGACAGCATGAGAGAAGAGCAGAAATTAATAACATGTGTCATGATGTCATTGTTGGTCATGTGACTTTCCCATGGTCATGTGCAATGCATTGAAAAGAAATGAAAGGTAAAGTGTTTATAGTAGTGTACAGTAAAAAGTTTTGAAAATATAGTCTATCATAACAGTCAAGGACAAGGACTGGAAACTAGGACAAGGAAGGTAGTTGATCAAGGATGAGGACCAACTACGACAATGATGAAAGGAACCATAGTGAGAAAATTAGAAGCGAACCAAGATGATCATTCAGATCTAGGTACAAACTTTTTATAGTCTGGGCATTCCCAAGACTTCAGTAACTAGGTTACTGGAGAAGTGTACAATAAGGATCTAGAGGTGGCAGCAGCCAATCATAATAGAAGTAAGGAAGGTAGGGAGAAGTAAAAGGAACTACTAAAGAAAGAAAGAAGTAACAAGATGGTGAATTGAAAAGGATACCGGACTGTATACGTAGTATCTGGTCTAACTCAGACCGCAGATAGGTGGTATGGATAGGTGACATTGTACCAGATAGAAAAATATGGACTCAACTTACCTCAGACTGGACATAGAGGACATGGGGCACAATGGAGATCACTTGGAGGACATCTGAACAAAGGGAAAGGGATGGGATGTAACTGTAGAGAGCTAGAGGCTCCTACAGTGTGACCTAGAAAGAGAGATTCAATGTGATAAATCTGACAAATAGTATGCATGTACAACCCTGTACTTTCCACTATGTCATTGGGGCTTTCTTGGACCCACGAGATTTCCAGGTACTTTGTTTGCATTTCCCAACCATCTTGGACATGTTCAATGTAGCTGTAGGTATGTCTTCATTGTTTGATACCATACTGGTGTCCTTTGTGTTGTTGACCTCTTGTGTTGCTGTTGGCACGGAAGGGACAGTGCGACTCAGAATCTTGAGTTTGAATCTGGTTTTTGACAGCATAGCCCTTATGAATGTGTTAGTTTAATGATTTCAGACAATTATGTTCACTTACACTGGGTTTATAACAGTTGAAGACACAGGAGTGACACTTAAAGAGATGGGAGCGATAGTCAGTAAAGATAGCAGGGGAACAATATTTGGAGAAGATGTAGGAGTGGCAGTTGGGTCAACAGCAGGAATGACAGCAGGAGTGATAGCAGGGGCAACAGCTGGGACAATAGTGGGGGTGACAACTAGAATAATCACAGGAACAACAGCAGGGCCCACAATGGGGGCAACAGCTCCATTGACAGCCAGAGCAATGGGAGGAACAACAGCAGAAACAACAGCAACTTGAATGACAGCAGGAGCAACAGGAGGGACGACAGTGGGAGCAACAGAGGGAATGATAGCAGGAGCAACAGGAGGGGCAATAGTGGGAGCAACAGTCGAAGACTGCAGGGGCCCATGAAGATCATTGTCATTGTAGAATTGATCCAGCAATTGACTGTGATTAAAAGTGAATAGAGTGCCACTGACAGTGGAGGCATCATCTCTTGCACTGGCCCAACTAGTGTCCAAGTTGGTTGTATCAACTACATGTGTGTTGTTAGAATATTATAATGAAAGTGAAGAACACTTACCTTTTATTTTTTTCCTACCTCCCTTGGGCATTGATTGCTTTGTCTTTCATTTGCCGTTAGCAGTGGAGACCGTCTCCATCTCCTGATCTGCTGCCTCAGGCTCCTTTTCAGTTTTTATTGACTTGTTACCACTGGCAAACCATTTGCTGTCCTCATTCAGATTATTCCTCACCCAACTAGGATAATTAGTAGCACATAAGTAATCTAACTTCCATTCGTTGTGACCAAGCTTGAATATTGGGAACGACTTCTCTATCATCACATGAAAGAGCTCTTGTGTGGATGTGCATATCTTGCTCCATGATTTTGGTGCCAGCCCTTTGTTGACCAAGTCGATCCAACCTGTGTGCAATGCCTTCTGGATTGCCTTGATCATGTCCTTGGACACCATAACACCATTTGTGTCCTCAAGGTAAGCAAGCTTCCAGTTTGTCTCCACATGTGCTTGAGGTGAGTTCGTCCACTGGTTGTATTGTGTTTGCATCCAGAAATGTAGACTTGGATAGGCTGAGCCAGTGGGGTTGTCCTGAGCAGAAGAGGGTAGGCTGGGTGGATCATCTCCACAGTCTAATGGGAAGCAACCCTGCAAAGAGGCTGTGAGCTGATCATAAAGTGTCCTAGACAGAAGGTACTAATCAGTAGTTCTGTCAATACAAGTTGTATGGTACTTACGTTATGGTGTCTCTCTCCAACATAACCTTGGATAATTGGAATTCCAACTGGCTACAATGCTGTTGAAGGACACCCACCTGCTGGATAGTGGTGGTATCCTACATGTATGCGGCCTGAAAAATAACAATGAGAAGACCACATATGAAACTTACTCACTTGGGAAAACATGCCATAACCAGCAGTTGCCTGATTCATAAGCATGCCTAGATCACCTGTCTCCTGAAAGAATAGTGGAGGTAGAGAGGATCCATAGTTACTATGGGTAGTGTTCATGTTATACAAACCAAAGTTGAATGTGTTGCTGGATGTGTTCATTCCAAGGCCTATAAGTTAGCAAAATAACAATACAATGAGGGAGAAATGAGTCACGGACTTGGAGGTAAAAAGATAAGATGCATCTGGACATGACAAGTGTTATAATCTCCAATCTGGGATATTCCATGGATATGTAGAAACTGATCAGATCAGATTTTTCACTTACTTAAAAAATGTCAGAATCTGTAACTCCAAGGCTTATCAAACAACCTCCTATCATCCATATGTCAGAAGACATCATCAAAATTGATATCCACAGCATTGTCCCTGAGTGGGATTCATATGCGGTTTGTCTTGACATCGACAAACCTGGAAAAAAGGTAATGAAAGTTGATCTTAACTGTGTGGTCTAACTACTAGATTCTATTACAGACAATCGTCTTTCATATCAAAAGAGAGCTTGAACTTGAAACCCAGTTGAAATCTGACACTGGAATTGTCGAGACTTGGACAACAGCATTAGTGACACCAACAGCATGCCTACTAGTAATATATATTACATTTTTACTGACATCAATGATAGGTATGACACAAACTCTGTCTCTATTGATATTGGTGATGGGAACACAGCCAACTCTGAAACTGAGTCTGAGAGCTCCATTGGTGAGCCTGAAGATGACAGCAAGAACAACTTTGAGTCTATTATGTACGTCCTCATACATATATGTAACCTAACGAGGCTGCCTTGACAAATCCCCAGCTGCCCTGTTTTACCATGCCGTTTTCTCATCAGGTCCAACAAGAAATACCTTCAGGAGATGCAGGTCAGGCACCCAGACCTCGTTATTTCAAAGTACTTGGTCCTCTCTTTCAACAGGTCGGAAATTGAAGCATGGAGTGCCAAACAAAAGGCAGTATTCAAGGAGATGACACACAAACGAGCTTATATTGAGTAGTGTATTCCCTATTCAACCCCAACTGAAAATTGCAGATTATTTGATGTACCATCCTCCACTATGTACTATTTATAATGAGCCTCACTGTCAAATGCATGTTGCCAAATCATCCATAAATTTCCATTGAGTAGGTGTCCAAGTTGTGATACTGCATGTAACAGTGTGATTTTGCTACTCTACATCCTGTTCATTGCTGTTGTCATCCTCATCTCCTGTATATCCACTGTACAGTACCCCCAAATCTGAAATATCCAACCCTGGCTTTTCTACCATACAAGAATATACCTCATTCTGTGTTGATTCCAGTATTGTAAGTTCCTTTGGAATCATGGCAACAACACTGTGGATATCCTTGATGTTGATTATGATGATGTCATCCAAAAGCTTTGATGTGGGTACGACCTGAAATGAAAGCTCAAGCAGTCTTGCATCTGGCTTGGAGTATAGCTTCAAAATGGCAAGGGTACAAAATTGCTAGTCCTTGTCTGGTGTTCTTATTGTGACCTGAGTGAAATATTGAACTTCCCCACAATGTATATTCCCTTTAAGTGAAAACTAGCAAAAGTGAATAAATAACCTTGTGATACTTTGAGATAATATGACCATACCTTTACATTGCACAAAATGCATAACTGCTTGGGAGCTTTGAGTGCCTCTCTCCATAGTGAGTGAGCAATTTGTCCATTGAGCAACAATAGATGCGACCATTTTTGAATGTGAGGCATTGGCTGTCCAGGGGGCAGAAGAGCTGAGATATGGTGAGCAACATTGTTGTCAGGCAGAGTGGGATATCTTGCACATTTCTGGAGGAGTACATAACCATCCCTGAGATCTTTGGCACCATTTGGAAGGCCCTTTGGGGGAGTATCAAGCTCAGGCATCATAGAAATAAGTGAGTTGACTTGACAGCACTGGATATCCTCCCGTGCCATATTAGCATATGGTTTTGATGGTTGTTGTAGTTCTTGCCCTAGATTGCTGATAGTTCACTCCATTGTCCATTGAGCATAACAGAGCAGTGGACCCTTTTGAATGGCCTCAGTAATGAGATGTGTTACCTGATGAACTGCTGGACAAACAAAATGGATTCTAGATTCCTTTTGCTGATAATAAATTTTTTCGAAACCAAGCTGCCAGCTACAAAGGAGTGAATGTGTGTCGACAAGTTGTTGTTGCATGATAGAATGTTGGCACATAATTTGGAAACCACGGACCAGCATACAATAATGACTCCAGTATTTAGTTGGTAGGATTCCATATAGCAGGGTGGGAGCAACACTGAAGGTGTATAGTTGAAACTCCCAGGTCTTGTATTGCATATTGATTTTTTCAGCGATATTTCAGGGTTTGTGATTGTATGAACTGGGAAGATGACTACCTGCATTCTCAACATCTTTTCCGTGTGCTATCCAAACTGCTTTATCTCCAAGCACAGCCCAATTCCAAGTAGCATGGTCGTCATTTGCGCTGACATCTATAGTCCCATGCCAGAGGGAGATAAGGAGATCTGAGAGATTGCCGGCAAGATGCATAATATCCATTGTAATAGAAAGGGATACCCCAAGTGATCGCCTATGATCAAGCCCCAAAATAAGGGGAGGTTTGGTAAGACCTGTCTCAGTCTTCATTTTGTCCCATTGAGTTTGATTAGGTACCAACATAATGTGCTTGAGATTCTTAGCATAGTGGGAAGAGCCTCCTAGAGGGAGCTCAAAGGCATCAATATCAGAGTGAGCACTTCCATCAACAATGCAATCCAAAGGACATAAGAGTGTGGGATAATAGTGTGTACCATGCTCCTTTCAGTGACCAAGAATACTGCAGTAAAGACAACAACCATTTCTTCCACTATGGCCTACCATCCTGTCCCAGTAGATGAGACCAGGACTGTCGGCAGTGGTAAAAAGTAAGTATACATTCGATATGTAGTGGGAATTGTTCAGGGGATTCCAGATAGGAAGTCTCTCTCATTGGATAGCACTGAGATGATGGAAGCCAGGGAAGAGGAACAAGTTGACATTCTTAGGTTTGTTGGGACCAGGGATAAAACCGCCAGGTAGTACATGTAATTTCTTGTAGCGTTGATCTGGTGGAAGATTGAATATGATCCATACATAGATTCAACAATCTGATTTCCTGCTGTCGTATAGCTGTGCTCCATCAAGGGAAACCATAACAATGATGTTGTTTTCAGTAATATCTCCCTTGAGGACAGCGCTGAGGTAATCCCAACCCATTGCTATATTGTCCACAACAGGAATGGTTTGAGTATCGTGGAAGTGATCTAGAATTTGGCATGTCTTTTTGTGGAGATACCATATGGCACACATGCTTTCTGGATCATGATTGTGAGCTTGAAGCTGGGGAGCTAAAGGAATGGTGGTAAACGTTTGGGCTGGCAGTTTGAGACAACCATTAGACCCTTGCAATGTTTGCTGATTCAAGCGAGACATGTCGCAAATTGGACAAGTGTCAAGATCTGCAAACAGGCCAGTATATGCAAGACATGTGTTGGAGCACATGTCATGGTGAATATGCTCGACTCCAGTAAAGGTATGGATGGTTCTTTTAACATTGTAAAAACTCTATATGTTGTCAACACCAGGTGCTCCTGAAAAGTTCTGTGCAATGGAATGGCATATATGTTCATATGCTTCTTGAGACGAATGTTCTAGTGCCAAGTAGATAGAAAGGCTGAACCGAATTCCAGGGTTTTTGATGACAAGGGGGATATTGGGTGGGTTGCAAAGCCTATCTAAAGCATCATCACTAAGTTTAGCAACAGGGTCTGCAGTGGATGCATCCCTGAGCACAAGAATGAAATCCATGGTGTTGCGCATTGGTTGAAATATTGCAGACCATAATAGAGCATTGAGGTCAATGTGGGGATGTGTTCAACATTGGTAATTGATCCCAAAGGGAGGGTCTGGTTCAATCGATGGGTCTGGTAGGATTGGCAGGTCTGGTAGGATCAGCAGGTCTGGTTCAATTGGCAAGTCTGGTTCAATTGGTGGGTCTGGTTCAATCAGCAGGTCTGGTAGGATTGGCAGGTCCAGTTTGATCAGCAAGTCTGGTAGGATTGGTGAGTCTGGTCAGGTAGACTACATATACAGTGGCTCAAAAAAGTGTTCCAATGTTTGCATGTTTTACACTAAATGACTCAAAACATAATAACCCCTAATCCTCACCCTAACATGGGTAGTGTATGAATTGAGGTATGTACTCTTGGCTTTCT
>JBBPKW010000135.1:3704-27904 GCA_038089475.1 Boletus aff. vermiculosoides | reverse complement strand
GCGTTGTCATCGATCTAAATGTACAAGTGGTACTGGGTCTGGCTTGGAACAAAGTCTAGATCGCTATCGATTTTCCCTCCATGATTTGGCTGGGCATAAGCATGGTATCCTCATGTACCAAGTGCCCAAAGCGGAAGATGTGCATGGGTGTTCTGCACCAGTTTTGTCCCATTCACTCCGGACGCGTTATTACCAGCCATTCGGTAGTCGAGACGATGACATCTGCATGGCCCTTTCCCCTGCTTTACTTGACCCAACACTCGAATGGTCCGCGCAACAATTAACAATTTAGCTTGCGGATGCATCATACCAACGCACATTGAAATCATGAAGTACCTACAAGACTCGCCGGGCATTGGAGTGAATAACTGTGGAGTAGGCAACCCAATGTCATTATATGCATTCCGCACTTCAGACGAGTGTTCGAGGTCTTGTTGATGCCTTATATCAAGTTTGGTAGCTTCTCGAAGCACGGTTGTCCGGTACAACATCAACTTATCATCCAAATGATTCAGCCATATTAACACATGATTTGTCAGTCCTATAACCAAAGAAGACACCCTAAAGTCCTGATGAGACGTTCAACAATTACTTATGAAACAACGAGAACCGACTCCGGGTCTGATAACAAGTAACACAGAGTCCAGATATATCGCCCCACTAGTCCCCTTGCCAGCTCCGAATCAGAATGGGGATATTCGGATGGCGGACCTCCGTTACACATTGATAAGGGTGGGGGTGACTAAGATGTACTCCCAAATCAGCATACGATCCATAGGATGGCGGAATGACTTGTACCTTGTCACGCCTGAAGACCAGCTTAGAGTAGGTTCGATCACCTTGCCTTCGCTGTCTACCGGTTTCTTGATATTAAAAGTAGCAAGAACGTTAGCCATCGTCAGAAAGAGTGCTATGTGTGCGAGCTCCACTCCGGGACACTCTCTGATGTGGGAAACATTACCGTGTCAGTGGTTCACGGGACCCTGGTCGACGGTGCTTTCTTACCTGCGGCCGAATCCGAACGCAAATTTGGCACTGTCGAGGGCATTCTCTGGAGGGAGAAATCGTTCCGGACGGAACTCTTCAGGTTTCATGTATATTGTTTCATCGTGTAATGCAGCCCTAGGAAGATCAAGATCCGTAACAAGGTTCTTCACATACAACTTACCAGATATTGGCAATTAGGGGCGTGCCAGCAGGAATGACGTATCCCTCGTATATGTCGTCTTGTATGACCATGTGAGAGACTAAGAATACAGTCAACAATCGTAATGATATCTTTAAAACACATCACGTACCCAAGCGCGTTACTGGACACCACCGAAGTACCTCCTTAAGCACACCGTTAACGTAGGGCAAAGAAGCTCTATCGTCCAAGAAAACAAGCCGATCGTGACCAATAACGGAATCAATCTCAGTCTGTGCCTTCTTCTGGATCCCAGGGAATAACATCATGCAGAGGAAGAAGTTCGCCATGGCCGTTACCATCTAGATTGTTGTTAGGTAACAACACGAGGTGCGACCGTCATGTCACCCACCGTGTCCGCTTGGCCTGGGCAGAGGTCAGCTTGGAGGCGAGGTCGCATGAGTCGGAAGGAACATACATACCTCCGTATAGTGCGGCCGAAACCCATTTGATTCCGTCCGCGTTTCCATCACCTTCCATTTCGATCAGGGATGCGGTAAAGGAGGTGTTGCTTTTACCCGTCTTCTACCAAGGAAGTTCAACACGCAACCCTTGGTATTGTCACTGCTACTGACCAGGCTCTCTGCGACTCCTTCGTATGGCTCAGTGACCATCTTGGTAATAAGTTCGCGTGTTCTCGCCGCCAGTTTCTGGAATCCTGCAAATGGGAACCACGCCGGAACATGTCTCACTTGAAACGAAGCAATGGTCAGCACTCCTCGAGGTTGTCCCGCCTTCAGATAGAACTTACGAAACGGAAGCGTGTCCACCAAGAAAATATTGGGCAATGCTGAGATTGAAAACATCTCCATAGCTTCTTCCGTCACGCGGAGTAAAGCGTATCCATCGGAAGTACCGTCATAACCGTACGCCAAGTTGAGGGCTACTATTCCAGCAGTCCTAATTATTCTTTAGGTGACTGGAGTGCGTAGGTCAGTCCATCATTACCTTCTGAAAGTTTGCTGAAACCCATCAGGAGATTCGATAATGGTTCGCAAGTAACTCGGCATGGCATTCTCCATCAATTTCGCATACTCTCCCAGCGCTTTGGTGTTTAGTCCCATCTTGAGAAGCCTGCGATAGTTTTTCCATCTGTCTCCATAAGGAGAGAGTACGAGTGACTGTCCCCACCCCATTCTGGGTAACGCTTCAGTAGGTAAAAGTCTGAAAGTAACGTTGCATCATACAATTCGCCTGCCATGACCAGATTCGGTCGGCTGGAGTAGATTGCAGAGCGCTTGTTAAACAAATCTGCAATTGTTTTCGCAGAGTTAAGCAGGATAATAGGTTTCGTGAATATGAAGAAAGTCACGATATCGCCTAAGGGTGGCCTTGAGCTCAAGTTTCCATTAAAGTGAAGATCACTATACCATATGCCGGCCGCAATTCAGCGTATACCTCCCATTCATTCTTTGTTGGTAGGTCAAGTACATTACCCAAGAAAGGGAGGGCTTTTGGGCCAGGAGGAAGCTTGGAATAACGATCCTGCTCTGTACACCGTAGATAGAGATACTTGGTTAACGCGAGACCAAGCGCACAACTGACGACGGAGCCAACGAATGCCAGCGTAGATGGCATCGTTCTGGTGTTCAAAGTCCCTGTCACCCCACAAAACAGGACACACAGGATCGGAAGAAATAGTGAATCTGTTGACGCATCAGTCGGTAACAATTCATAGAGCCAACTCATCAATCGAACAGTTCCTTCCTGTGTCCTTGCACGGTGTTTGGATAATAAATCTGGATGAGGTTGGCCGTCCGCGTGGTCAAGGACGTGAGAGTATTTAGACCCAGAATAGTCAAAAATTCTTCCGAAGGTTAGCAGTGGAAAGCCTAGGTAGCATGCACTTGGCCAGCGCGCTGAGTAATTTTTGGGAGAAAATAAGATTTTTGGCATGACGAAAGTCGGAGACACTGATGACAAGCCGGGTCACTATAATACGGGTCACGACGCCGATGGTAGGTCAACCTCGGCGCCAATTCGACGTCTGGTAAGTCGGAACTTCAAGCTGGAAGCTGTACTCAACGCTTAGCAACTGACCAGCGCTGCCAATTCGGACAACGAGTTGTGAGTCGTGACTATACTTGCACCAAACAATAAACTTGGCTGTAACAGCTCAAACGTTCACACCTTTCCATGGTTCTGATTTCGTCAATGTCTGCTTTTTCGACTTGAAGCATCAATGCTCGAGGCCTCCAAATGAGGCCTCTGGATCCCGTGTCTGACATCAGCAACAGCACGGTGCACGGCTTTGCTGCGGGTACGTTGTTGATGAACCGAGTTGCTCCTTGCCGCATCAATGGGCTGTTCGCGTGCGCACACTCAAAAAAATTATTGAATGGAAATGCAATGCATACTGCATTTGCAACAATATCCCCCGCGGACTCAATATATAGGGTTCTAGGAACAGCAAGGCTCGATCAGAGACTCATCACCCTGCATTCTGCATTTGTGTCTGCAACATGCCTCACAAATTTCTTGCCGATGGACCCGAATACCTATCACGCATCGGAGAGCCGTTCACGCCTCCCGACGTGGATATGAACGCTCTGCGTGCCACAATCCCAAAGCACCTCTTCGAGAGAAGAACTAGCCAAGCTTTACTCTATACTCTCCGTGTTTTCCTTATACCTATGGCCCTATCCGTCTTCGGTGCCAACATACATAAGCTCACCAACTTGGTGCCTGGTGGTCCATGGACCAAATCTATCGTCCACTGGACACTTTGGTGCACGTACTGGTGGTGGCAAGGACTAGCATGGTCCGGCATATGGGTTCTCGGTAAGCCTGCATTCTGTTGGCCGTAAACTGTTATCGGAGTACTGACAAGCTACAAGGACACGAGGTGCATTCGGTTTCTTAGGTCGCAGCAGACCGTTGACCACTCTACAGGCTGGCCATAGTAACTTATCCAAGAACTTGTATATCAATCATGCCATCGGTTTTCTCTGCCACAGTTTCATATTTTTGCCCTATTTCTCTTGGCGGATCACTCACCTCCGCCATCACAAGACGGCTGGCATGATGGAAATGGACGAGGTCTTTGTACCTTACTTACGATCAGAAATGAAGCTACCTCCGAAAGAGGTCGCTCAAAAACACGACTATGACGAAATACTTTCTGAGTCTCCTTTGTACACACTGGTTCGGGTTCTTGTGATGCAGATTTTTGGACATCGTGAGTGGCACCTTTTCAGATCTGGAAAGCGATGGCTTATCACGATGCTTTACAGATACCTATCTCACGTGTGTACCTTTGAGATGATATCATTACCAATGGTCTAACTCAGGGACAGCTGGAATCAGATGGGTAGCAAACGCTTCCCAAAAGGCACAAACGTGAGTTGATCACACGTCTCCTGTTTACCACTCTCACGAGCAAAATAGCACTGGAAGCCATCCTCTGCCCTTTTCAAGGATACGGATCGGAATGCCGTGATTGTTTCGAACATTGGTCTCGTAATAATGCTCTGTTTACTGGTGGTTTGGACGATGGCGACTTCCATCACTAATGTAGTGGCGCTGTACGTAATTCCCTGGTGCTGGGTGAACCACTGGTAAGCACACCTGCGCATTGCCTCCACTTGGCCCTGACATGGCGATCAGGGTGGTTGCGATGGCATATGTAGGTCTCCAATATGGGATGTACGTTGGCGGTCAGTTTAGGGGATTCATTGGTCTTTACAGCTACAGCACACGTGCTCCACCATCCCACACTACAGGAAAGGAGAGTGGAGCTGGCGAAGGGGAGCTCTCACAACAATTGACCGGGTAGGTCCAATTAACAATTGCATTCTGATGAGAGACTAAGGAGATACCGCAGCCATTCTTAGGTTTCATCGACAGCTTTCTCCTACTCGGGGTTAACCGCTATCATACAGCTCATCACCTTTTTTCCACCGTAAGTAACCAATGAGTCGTACTCTCGAATTACATTCGTTGACTATTTTTCTACTTTCAACAGGTTCCATTTTGTGCGTGGCAGGCACTTATCAAACTCACCCGTGAATCGTACTGACAATGACTTTAAAAAACTCGCTTAGATAACCTACCCGAGGTACATGCTGTCATTCGGCCTCTTCTAGGGGACGCATATTCTTACGATTCAACTGGCGTATGGCGGGCCTTGTGGCGTTCCTTCGCCGAGTGTGTGTTTGTCGAAGATGCAGGCAATATTTTGTTTTACAAAGATAGCACTGGCACGGCTCGGAGGGAAGTTGCTCCAGGGGCAGAGCATCGTTGAGGATATCCGTAAAAGCCGTCGTGGGCTTGCTCATCGTCGCTCTTTGTGATAATGTGAGAACACTACTGGGACCTTATCTCTTCCGGTGCCGGTTCGGACCTTTCTGTGCTCAGTGTCATGGGAAATATCATCATTTCCAGAGCAGGTGAATTCAGCTTTGGGGAACGAAGTCCGTTCTTTTTTTTTCTAATCGGCCATAAATTCAGCAATAGTCTCAAAATGTCCTCTATTGAGATAATCTTCATAGATGTGATGTGACTACCGTGTGCGTACTGTTGTGCTGTGCGAGGCGATGATTTATATATCATAATCCATCGTCCTCGTTCAAAATGATATGTACTGCCACGAAATTTGGGCGAAACTATGCATTGTGTTCGAACCTGGCTGGCGCAACCGAGAACCCAGCTGCAGATTCGATCGGATATCGGGATCAGTATGTATCAACGGAACAACCCAGGCTTTTCTGAGCTCGAGGCTCAGCATCACGTTCGAGTGCACACCCCTAAACACGCAATATATTAAAACGAGGTGCAGAGGGCACTGGAGAGATCATGGGGTTTGTGGGTTTGTGATGTGACACCGGAATAGGGTATAAACACCATGAAGGTGCCACACTGGTGAAAGTTTCATTCCCTTTTTATGTGAAGTTCCAATATTTTGAGAACCTGTATCATGTAATTCTAAGAGGTCCTCAAAATATTGGAATTCCCGGTGTATGGGCGATGGAACTTCACTGCAAAGCGAACATCATGGTGCTACTCCTATTCCGGTGTCACATCACAAACCCACAGACCCACAAACCCATAATATTTTCAGTGTTCTTCGTGCCTCACTTTAATTTCACGTTTAGGGGTGTGCACTAGAACATGATGCTGAGCCCAAGGCTCAGCAAAGCCTCCCAGGGGTTGTTCCTGCTGATGTATAATACACTGATCCTGATGTTTAATTGAATACGCCGGACTCTCAGTTGCGCCAGCCAAGAACACGATGCGTGGTTTCACGCAAATTACATGGCAGTACAATGTTATTTGAATGAGGATGATAAGTTATAGTATATAAACCAGCGCTGGCAACGCCTTGTACAGCGGAACAGTACATCTATGATGATCATTACGTTACAATCGTGCCAAAGGAGGTAGGACACTGGCCCAAGGATCAAATGTAGCTTTTCCCCGGTGTAGTGGGAGAGTAGAAACAAGATGTGCCCACGATCCGTCAGATACCATAGCTGCAACTGCCGAGGACCCGACTTGTGTACCCTCCAGGAGTGCATCAAGATCCGCTAGGACAGCTGATAGAGCCGATACCTCATCTCTGGCAAACGAGTCCCGGCTGATGTCAGCGTTCTCGATGTACCACGGTAAATCCGAGCCAATGGCACAGATTTCATATAATCTGGTGAGAACTTGTGGTACACCATGCGACGATGCAGCCTCCCATGCCATGCGGAAGCCTATGGCTTCAACCAGAGGAAGGCAGCGAGGAAGCACGGCATTGTTGAACTCGGCGCTACGGTGTTTGCCACCCAATTCAGCTAACAATGCTCTACACTCGTTTAAGACTCCAATTTCGTGCCGAGACAGATAAGATTCTGGTTGGGACGAGGATGGGAGGAAATATCGACCCAAGATTAGCTCGGGCGCAAGACCTGAATACATGTTTAGCACGTAGAATGCGTAGACAGCGAATGACCTACGGATGCAAAGTGCGAGAACATCACCTTCTGCAATGGAAACACCGCGTAGCTCAAACTATTGTCACGGTTAAGCTAATCATACTTCTAGATCCCGGAGCGATTCCCGACTTACGTCCATGGGCACGAGTTGATTGAACTCAAACATGCTCTGAGCGCCACACCTGTCCGCAATTGTCGAACCGGTTCTTCGCCAATGGTGAAACATCACTGCCTTGACAATAGTCGTAATTGCATTGCGTACCCGAGAGTCCTTTGCCGACACAAAGAGAGATGTCGCATGTTTGAAGAACGCATCCATGACATATCCTTGAGCCAGCGCATACAATATTGGGATTTGTTGTGTCCGGAATGAAAGGATTGGTATCTTGACGCCAGAGGCGTTCATCACATGCCGTCGTCGACTATACGTGGCACCCACGAACGCAGCAATCTTGAGGCCAGGAACAATGCAGGAAGTGAGAATCATAGATCCAATAGCGACACGGTTTAGAAGCTCCTGAAACTGCTTCTTATGGTCCAAGTTCGATTCAAGCTCGCCCAACATGGCGTTGCGCGGTAACGAGACATGATCAAACCAAGTGATGGCATGTCCAGTCGCCTTAGCACCGAGGCGTGTCGGGAGCTCTCTAATCGGAGGTTATTCATAGTTATAAGCACGGGAGGGAAGCTTTGGCATACCTTGCACTGACACCAGCACACATTTGCCTGCCGTCATTCAGTGGCACGATGAAGGGGCGCATGCCCCTATCTTTGCCTTGGACAATGAGTCTCGCCATAACAAGGCCAATCCGGGGGGTTCCGCCTCGTGGAAGGGTTGGCGGCATGAACCTAATAGAACACATGAGCCAGGACACAAAATAGACGAAACTTGAACAAACTTGGCAGCGCCCTCATTTGGAGTATGTAATTCGAATGTGCCATCCTCGTGAAGCGCTGCTGTAGTCTCGATGTTCAGTGCGTCTAGTCCATGCGCGACCTCTGTCATCATGTATGTCAGGCTTCAGACAAATCGTTTGTTGAGAAATTCGATGGCGACGAGAGTCAGAGCCATACCTAACACGCCATGCGAGGAGGTCGTCAACGAGCTTGCGGAGGTCAGGCCGGCCTTGAACATAAGGCGCTATCGTTCCAACTCCTAAGTTTAGTTGTACGGACATTAAGAGTACGGCGCCACCATCCAGAGTTACTATTGGATGTGTGCATAAGCTCCAGAACCTTGGTGTAAGATCCAGGATGTCTTCAAACGTCACACCTAATAGCTTACATATTGAGTTGATCATATCAGTTTGACAAGTGTGTATCCATACCGCGCGATAACGCCATAGCCTTTGCGCGCGCATGAGACAAGTTGGTCTTTTGCTCGACACTAACATCTTCCGAATGGTAATGGAAGAGTGGCAGTCTTGGTAGTGCGTCAGACGATATCATACTGTGGGGAAAACAAGCAGCAGATCGTATAAGTCAGTGGAGGAGAGATGTAAAGTGACTGCATTATAAACACTTCTCAAATATAAGAATGTTCCGGCACAGCTTGAAGCATGGCCCGGATACATGCACACCGCTTCTAACTGAGAAGCTTGATCGAAGCAGTATATAGCTCACAGGCGATCGGCTTTAGCAAGGTTTTTTGGACGGGTTTGGGACAGGTGTCATTATAGAGGGACTGCCTGAACTAGTCCCACACACTATGGCCCGCGGCTTTACCAAGGTTTTATTACGAGAACAAGAGCGCCGAGCGGTGATTGTGAAAGTAGCGCCATTTAGGGTCACTATGCATAATTAAAGCTTGAGCTAAGTTCAAACCAACGGGATCAGAATTCCTATTGATTTGTGAGTCACATCACTTGAGCTGTGATCAAGATGCAGTGTCGTCTTGGTTCAATAATGTGTAGTTGATGAACCAGTCTGCAGCTCGTTGGCGGTGCAACCGCCGCCCGATACATTATCCAACAATAATTCTTCCAAGCCTATGGTTCGCATCAGATCTCGACTCGTGAAATATGGCCATCCCTGGTCTGCACTGCCTGGCGAGACACTTTGGCCGCTACTAGTATCCCACAGATTTCAAAGCTTTATGTAGGCGCGACTCTGCAGTGGGAGAGATTACCCCTTATTGCCGTGAAGATGCGCTTCCAATGCGTTTCAGAACTTTTTGTAGCAGCAATCTTCGCCCACTCTGCATCTTCCACGCAGAGAGTGGACGCAAGGAAGCCAGATATATGGCAGACCCTGAACTCAACAGTTGGGGGTCGCTTGAGAGCTAGTGTGCCCTTCGCGCGGCCATGTTTCACTCTCGCAAGCGTTGATGTTGGTTCTTTAAATCCCATCGAATGCATGAACGTTACTGAGAACTATCTGGATCACTGTAAGTATCTCCACGAAGCAGCTGGGACACTTGATTCAAAGAACTGCTAGTCACTCGTGCTGGGACATTCGGTGCATACATGAATGTAAGCTCCATCCTTACTACTTGCTCGTTCACGCTTATCTCAATCTGATTCCTCAGACACAATGGGAAACGTGCCAACAAAGATCGAGTCAGTGCTTGCTAGACGATATGCTTCCCAATAACACAGCTGCGTACCACCCGCCTTGGAGTTGTGCTCAGGGGAGCGTTCCGAATTATTACGTGAGTCACCCGACATCAGCTTGGCATACAACTAACGTGTTGTTGCTCTAGGTTGATGTTGCAAATGTTTCGGATGTCCGGACAGCTGTAGTGTTTGCAAAGAATAACTCTATCCCTCTCGTGATCAAGAACTCAGGTGTATGACTATACTTTCTTTGCATTTGGTCTTCTGGCCTCTTCTTGACATCATGATATTTAGCATGACTACGTTGGACGAAGTAGTGGCCCTAGTGGTCTCGCAATATGGGTGAGTAAAGTGAAACTAAGTAATGGGTTCTTAGCTTACTTGGTGATGCTGAGATGCGGAACTACCAGAATGTAACTGACCCTCTTCGCCTTTCCACCTACCTCTTTTGATCTTGCTCCAGATATCTCTCATTCGAGACTTTGTTCCTACTGGATGCTCTGGTAATGCGGCCGATGTGGCAGTAACCTTTGGGGTAGGTGATTTCCTAACCTGTGGTGAACCTCAACTAAGTATTATTCCGAGGCTGGGGCCAACTTCGATCTTCTTTACCAGTTTGCAGATGTTAATAACATCACTCTACCTGGCGCAGAGGACCTTACTGTCGGTGCTGGCGGTGGATATCTGATGGTAAGAATGCCTCTTAATCCCATAAACAGCTCTTCATTGACGTAACTACAGGGTGGAGGACATAGGTTTGTCTCGATGTACAACAACTACAGCCACTGACCCATTTTCTAGTGCTCTCTCACCTGTCTACGGCCTCGCCGTTGACCGTGTGGTATGTATAAAACTATGAAATCTTAACCATACTGACAAATGTGAATAGCTCGAGTTCGAGATCGTGGTAGCCAGTGGACAAGTCTTGACTGCAAACCGCTGCCAAAACAGCGACTTGTTCTTTGCGTTGCGTGGAGGGGGTGGTGGCACGTTTGGTGTTGTGACCCAGGTAACAACCTTGGCACTACCTCAGATGTCACTTTCAACGCAAGTCTACTTCAATGAATAAGTGAAAGGGAGGTTCTGATTTTGATGAGGCAGTGTTGTCGCTGGTTACGAACCAAGTCCGGAAAAAGACCGCGCGTTCATTGAGTTTCTGGTCGAGAATTCCCTAGAGTATGCAAATCAAGGTCGGCATTCAGTCCTTCTCTCTTCTCATCTTCTCAGTGATACTGAATTGGACATTACCGCAGGTTGGGGAGGATATGCTAGGGTGGGTGACAATATCGTCTCTTTACTTTTCATTCTCTCTTATCAATGTACAGCCCAATTCAGGATTGGTCTTAACCACACCTTTGCTCAATCTTACAGCAGCAGAGGCTGCAATGGCCTCACTACAGAACTTCACGATCAATACCCTCGGCGGCTTTTTCATGCTGGAATCATACCCCAGTTATCTCTCTTTTTTCCAAACCAGCCTTGCACCTTATCCAGTGGTGGGTATTACACTCTCTTCTGCAAGAACATAGCCTGAATTATACATAGCCCGTCGGATTGCCATTCATTTTTTCTTCTCGGCTTGTGCCGGCTACAAATTTTGAGACAAGTGAAAGCCGGGAACTCTTGGTGGATGCTATGATGCCATCATTCGAAGCTGCTTCTCTACCAGTCATAATGATAGTTACTCCGCATCTCTACAATTATCAAGGGGGAACGAGTGTGACGGACGCATGGAGATCATCACTCTGGCATGTAAGTTTTCGTGTTGCATTTGCTGACATAATTTTAATCGGTTTTAAAGGTCGTAATCGCAGAGTTTTGGAATTACAATACGATGTATGAACAACGGGAACAGATATACGCTTCAACGACTGGCTCCATGACCGCCTTGCGTGCATTGACGCCGAATTCTGGGGCATACCAGGTCAGTACCTTTCGTGAGATTTGAAACACTACGTATTAGCTTACTTGCGTTATCAATCAAGAATGAAGCCGACGTATATGAACCAAATTATACAGGTAATCCTGCAGCCAGTATTATAATATTATTAGTACTGATCGATCGGACTAACCAGAATCGTTTTGGGGGTCTAACTATGAGGAGTTGGTCCGAATCAAAGAGAAATAGTAAGTTTTCAGGCGAAACCCGTGGTTTAAGGGTCCTGATCCATCGTCTGACAGTGACCCGAAACACCTTTTTGACTGTTGGCATTGTGGTTTGTTTTCAAAAACACATTCCCTAAAACTTGACTGATATGGTCACTTCAGTTGGTTGGGCAGGTAGCCAGAACCCACGTTATCAGTGTTATATGCCTCAACCAAATTAAGTCCCCAAGATGGGTGCTCATCAAGGCATCCTCAGGCTGAAAACTTCAATTATTGTTTGGACATTTTTATTCACTGGAAGACCAGTGTTATCGTATGACGTATCGTCTTGAGAGATAGAAAATGGTGACAAAGTTCGCTGGTGCCCATAGTAGTTTTATTTATTTATCTGACATGTCTCTATAGAGTATAACTGCCATGTTTTGCTTCAACACGTCGCTGACAAGACCCGGTACCTATATCTCGACCAGCATGCTGGCACTGACACTTGCTCAAATCATGGTGTCCATGATAGTGATGCCAGCTAGGTAGGTTACCATAAGTTCACCGTTGACTGCAGTCGTGATGTGGCACTGGACACAGTTGTTGTTTGTAACATGGATGTTCTCAGCACTGTCTTGGAGTTCCGACAGGCCGGTGCCAGTGTGTTCAGTTTCAGTTTCTCTTAACGGTTAGCCAAGGCGTTTACTCGCAAGAAGCAGCATGATAGCGCGTGAAACGCCTGTACCGTATTACTATTCAGGAAACCTATTACGGTATGAAGTGTCGTGTTTTCAGTACTGCGGCACTTGAAGATTCCTTTTCCATTCAACCAAAGACAAGTCATCGATTCATCGCTGGCCCTGGGAGCCCATTGACAAGAAAGTTTACCACAAATTCCGAAAAGTGGGTCGTCTTTGTCCAAGTAGTTCAGATTGATGACCAGCATGCCACGGCTCCTTCCCTATATGACCGCAGGCATATACCGCTACACAGCTCTGCTAGCAGCCCTTTTGCTCCCAAATTATTGGGCTTATTCACAAAGTATCTTTTTTTGCGGCTTGCGACGTCATCAATGGGTAGTCGTATACCGGCCGCTTCAAGTGAGCTGGACGGTGCATGATACATTTCACTCAAACAGTCAAGTCACTGTATCATATATTATGCAATAGCCCCGAGGAAATGCTACAGGCACCAAATTATCCCCGTCGCAAACTGATATCTGAATTAGTGACTGAAACCTGGCCTGAAATACCGGGTCAAGTGGAGCTGTTCATTTGACCCGACGTGCTCCGGGTTGTCTGGCTATGTAAACACAGAATTACCTACGAGGTCGGCCCTGCAGGATGGCAATCACACATATTATACGCGTTTGGATGAATGGTCACGCGGGTATGTGTCCTGCTTCAAATCACCCAAATGGTGACATTACTGAAACGCACATGCAGTGCATAGCAACGCCATGCTATCACACGAGGGTAAATTCGATGCAAGCAGACGTTTTTACCGGACACGGTGTCTCATGATCATATCCCCGTGCAATTATACCATCTTATGCACCGTTCCTCGGAACATCTCGCGTCGGTATCAAGATACTTAAGCTAAGCCCTTCCAATAGCCACCTCACGGTGCACCGTGCCCCAAGTTCCACCCATGGACGGTCAAGACTCAGGTGTCCATCCATCCAGATGCTTCACCACATCCAACAAGGTTCCTGGCATCAGCGACGAAAAACCCTTTGAAGAGGATGAAAAGTCGACAGACGTCGAGACGGCATCGAGCCCACCCATTGGTGATATTGTTCTGCACAGCGAACGCGAAATTGCAACGCACGTCATCTCTGTCGATGATGATCCTTCTCTCAATCCCTGGACCTTCCGTGCCTTCTTCCTCGGGCTCGGTCTCTCTGCCTTCGGTGCTTCCTTGGGTATGTTCATCTCCTTCTAGTCTTCACTTCGACGTCTTATATAATACAGCCGAGATCTATTATTTCAAACCGGTAATCTCCATCATAATCTTCAGATCTGTTTTATTGGTCTCATCTGACCATCGCCAGCAAACCATCGTGGTGTCCCTGATGTTCCTTGCCATTGTCTCCTACATTCTTGGATTCGCCATGGAGACATTCATCCCCCGCCGTGGTCTTTTCCGTTACTTGAATCCCGTAAGCTTCAATTGTTCCCTCATGCCCTCTGTCCCACCCCTTTCCAGCATCCTTTCAACAAAAAGGAGAATGCTTTCATTGTCATCATGGCCAGTGCAGCAGCAAACTCGGCCCTTGCCACAGATGTCCTTGCTGTTCAGCGCCTGTACTACAACATCAACCCCAATGTTGCAACTTCCATCTTGTTATTGTTCTCTAGTCAGCTCATTGGTTACAGCATCGGTGGTGTACTGAGATGTAAGTTTGCATTGGAATATTAGGTAAAATGACCTCTGATGCACTGCGATGAACAAGCAACTCTACTGTATCCCTCAAAGATGCTTTATCCTGTTATACTTCCGCTGATGTCTATGTTTGATGTATTCTTCCGTGATGGTGCGAATGCTCGTCGTAGACTCCAGGTATTCTACCTCGTCTTCGGAGCGTAGGTCATTCCATTGCAGTTCCTTGATTGGTGGCTTACCTCGGAATCTGCAGGATATTTATTTGGGAACTCTTCCCGCAATGGATATTCCCGCTTCTCACCGGCTTCTCGATCATCTGCCTCGCTGCTCCGAACAGCGCGACCATCTCGCGAGTTTTCGGTGGAAGCAATGGTAATGAAGGGCTCGGTCTTCTATCTATCTGCTTTGACTGGCTGGTTGGTCTTCACGCAAGATTGACATCACGCTGCCATAACTGATTCCCCAATCGGTAGTACATCACCAGTGGATTCAACCCGATGATAATTCCATTGAAGGCCCAGGTAGGTTAAAGTCGGACTGTAACCATGATTGTGGTTGAAAAGACAACAGCTTTCGGCCTTCATTGGGTACATACTATCCATGTGCGTGCCATGCAATGAATTCCACATCAACGTTGTCTGATGTGCCTCTGTTAGCATCGTTTTCGTTGCTGTCTTTTACAATAACATCTGGGAGTCCCGGAACTTCCCTTTCGTACGCGTACACACGTTGTGCCCTCGGAACCGCACTGATTGCAATTTGAAGCTCTCTCAACTCCTGTTTTATGAGAACGGCACTGTGTACGACCAGTTGTTGATCTTGAATTCGAATTATGAGGTCGACCCCACTCTCCTCGCGGAACAAGGCTTGCCATACTATGCTGGAACTTTGGTCGTATATCTCCTTTGCACAAACATGGCACTGGCAGCTACTTTCACCCACTTACTGCTGTGGAACCGCGACGACCTGCGCAGTGCCTGGAGTTGGATGGCTCCCACCAACCTTCGCAAGCAATGGCGAGAGTTTAGGTGGAAAAACGTCAACTGGAAGTTCTGGATGGACGATGGCATATGGGGGAAATCCAGAAGAGACGAAGATATAGACCCACACTATGCTCAAATGCTCAAGGTGAGCCCTCGGGTTCCTGTGATTCCATTAACAAATATCGAACGATTCCGCGTTCCAGTACCCTGACGTCCCGAACAGCTGGTACTATGCTACTTTCGTAGTATCCTTTGTGGTGGCTCTGGTTGTCGTCTACAAGAGCGATTCCACTTTACCGTGGTGGGGTGTCGTCATATCCGTGCTCCTTGCGATCATATCGATCGTTTTCTTTGGAGCATTATACGCCATTACGGGCATCATCCTCTCGATTCGTGAGTCATTCCGTTTCCATCAACATCATTCCAGTCAACTAATGTTATAAAATAGAGACGTTCGTGCAGATGATCGCAGGATACTTGCATCCTGGCAAGCCGATGGCCAACATGTACTTTGTTCTGTATAGTTACAGTAGGTTCACCTCCACAGACTTAGGAGACATGGATTAACTGGCTGTGTTTTCAGACACTGTCTCACAAGCAACACTGCTGCTCCGTGATCTCAAGATCGGCCAGTGTAAGCCTTCTGGGTAATCCTGCCAATGGCAAAGATTGATTGATGTATCTCAACAGATGCCAAGCTCCCTCCTCGAGCGTCTTTCACTGCCCAGATCATTGGTACTCTCCTTGGTGCCATCTTGAACTACAGTGAGAGAGCGTGTCACACCTTCCCCGCACATTCTTACATTTACCTGTAGTCTTAATGAACTCTATCATCGACAGTCAGCGGGAGCTCCTGCTTTCCGTTCAAGGAACGAATATCTGGTCTGGCCAACAACTTCAGCAATACAATTCTCAAGCCATTGCATGGGGAGGCCTTAGTCACGAGCTGTTCTCCGTCGGTATGCGGTACCAGTGGGTCCCGTGGTCGTATCTAGTCGGGCTTGCTGTCCCAGTGCCATTCTGGCTCGTCCACCGGTATTGGCCCAAGCTCCATGCTGATTACTTCTACACACCTATTATCTGGTATGTGCTCAACTTCCACATGGCAGACTCAGCTTATGTTCCTTCATCCAGCGAGTTCATCGGCTGTCTCGGTGCGGGTATTAATTCCTCGGTTTTGTCTTACTTTGCGATCGCGTTCGTCTCCCAGTGGTGGGTCAGAACGCGGTACCCTCGCTGGTTCCAGAAATACAACTATCTCGTCGGTGCAGGTGTGTTCCTTGCGAGTAATTTTATGGACACGGTCATTCATAAGCAAATTGGCAGCCCTCGACGGTGGCACGCAGGTCATGGTGTTCATCCTATCCTTCGCTGTCCAAGGTGCAGCAGGCACCACCCACCTCTTTCCTGCATGGTGGGGTGCCAACCAGGGTGGAAATTATGATCATTGTTTGTATCTTAGCTAGATATATACATGTGGGTCTTTGTTATCTAATATATGACATAAGTTGTGGAATGTCTTCGAATTGATCGAAACGCCGCGTGTTTCACGGTCAGGAGCTCCACTGATCAGTGCATCGGTCGCATTTTCCTGCAGGTGACGATGACTTGACGGAGTGGGCGGCGATTTGCAGCACGACGTTCAGACGACGCACGTCCACGTCAAGCCTGCGACGACATGGGACGACGAGGGCGGCGTCGCTCCAGCTTCGGTTTGGATCGTGTTCGCTACGTGTCTTGGTGACGCAGATTCTCTCTTGTGTCGTCCGACCCCTCCTGTTCGCGTCTAAGTAATTTGTTTGTCCTCATGCAGCTCCTAGGCGTCGTCGTCTTTTCGTCCAGCATCATGATCACAGCGTGCGATATTCATGGAATCGTTGGCGTGCAGGGCGTTCATGTGTACGACCACGTGTCTGACAGGAACTTCCCATACTAGTCTATAAGCGTTGTTGCCATAGCTGTAAAATTTAAATACATTGCACGTACTATATATCACTGTTAGCTCACACACGTCCAAACGATCGAAAGCTTTGTCCATTTCTGGTGTCCTCTACACGCGTCTTCGGAGTTGCCTGCAGCCGCCAGCGTCGCCGCGTCTTTCATTGTCCACAATCTAGCAATAACCCACCCCGTCAGTACTCAGACTGACAATCTAGCGCTAGACCTCAGCCTATCTAGAAAAAAAGCTTTGACTACTGTAGACACCTCTAGTTCTACCGCAGCACACAATATCGCACACTGTAGCATTCATATCAACAATGTTATTATCTACACAATGTAACATCGCAATTACATGTTTTTCGTGCTGATAAGTACACCAGCAGTGGTGTGGGTGAGGGGTGCAAACGAGTGGTGTGCAGGAGCAGCGACTCTGCTGGTGAGTGGTGGGGTGGGGTGTACTCACCCAGGCATGGTCGTGCTGGCAGGTACACGAGTGGTAGTGTGGGGTGCCAATGAGGCGGTAGTTGCACCAATGGTCACTCATAGGCTGGATGGGCATGAGGTGAACGATGGTCAGTCAGACAACAACATGAGCAGGGTGCCGACAATCACTCACAGGCTGGATGTATGCGAGGCGAGCGACGGTCGGTCAGACAGGTGGTGGCATGGGCAGGGCACGCACGATGACTCACAGGCTGGATGGGACATGAGACAGAAAAGACATCACTCACTTCCTGGATGGGACCCGAGACGTGAACAACAGTTGGTTGGACAGCAGCAAGAGCAGGGAACCAATGATCACTAGCACTCAGACTGGATGGGACATGAGGCGTGAGAGATAGTCAGTCCAGGGAGCTGACAATCACTCACCGGCTGGGTGGACGCAAGATGCGAGAGACGGACGGTCAGACACCAGCACGAACAGGAAGCAGACTATTACTCACGACCTGAGTGAGACGTGAGAAGTGTGGTGGTGGATGTAATGAGCGCTAGGTGGTACTGAAGGACCACAATCACAATGTTGACTGGTTCACCCATGCAAATTTTCACCAAGTCCATAGTGCTGTAATTGCGTGTTAATGGTGACAACAAATCAATTTCCGGACTTTCCTCGTCAAGGAAATGCAACAATGAGCTTTCTCTTCCGTGACTGGCAGAAGCACCTCCCTTTTGGACACTGTTGATCACATCCGCATTCTTGAGAGTCGATCTCATCCTTTGGCATCATACCTGCTTCACCGTGAGGTATAGCATGGGGGTCGACTGTCGCGTCGTCAATGATGGGGCACGATTCCATTTTCATCCAAGCCGAGATGACGTCGCTTGAGCCCCATTAACGAGGAAGTTTGCCTTGGATGCCGGAAAGTGAGTCGTCCTTGTCCATACAAGTCGTGTCGGTGACCCGCATGTCATCCCTTCTTGAGACACACCGCTGTGCACCTCTGTTGGCAGTCCTTTTGTTCCCAAACGGGTTCGTTCACACCCTATCTTTTTGTGGCCTCCGACCTCACCGGCACCAGGGGGTTGCTCATTTACTGGCTGCTTGTGAGCTGAGCGGGGCAAGATACACTCAAGCAGTCTTGTCGCCGTGTACGTGATAGCCTGCAGCACGATCGATGTATGCTGCGGGCACCAAAGGAACCCGTCGCTGGCTAGTATCTAAATTAGCGACTGAAACCTGTTTTAAATTACCACGTCAGGTTCGCAGTTGATTTGACCTGAAGTGTTCCAGGCTACCTGGGCATATCCACGGAGAACCATCTAAGAGGTCGATTCAGGCAAGCGTATGTAAGATCGCAATCACAAACACTATACACTTCGATGAAAACTCACTCGGGTAAGGTGTCCTACTTCGAACGATTCAAATGGCAACACTACTGAAACACGCATGCAGTTCATAGCAACGCCATCTGTCGCAGGATGAATTCGGCCCACGCACATGTTGTTACTGACACTGATGATTCCATAGCCGTGCAATTATAGCATGTCATCCACCGTTACTCGGAGCATCTCGTCTCGGTACCAAGATATTTAAGCTAAGCCCCCCCAATGACCACCTCACGGTACCCCCTACCTAAAGTGTCCACCCATGGACAATCAAGGTTCTGGTATCAACCCAGACGGATGTTACACCACGATCAACAGGATCCTCAGCATCAGCAACGAAAACCCCTTTGAAAAGGGTGAAAAGTCGGCGGACGTCGAGACGGCATCAAACCCACCCATTAATGATGCCTCAGACGTTGTTCTGCACAGCGAGCGTGAAATTGCAACGCGCGTCATCTCTGTCGATGATGATCCCTCTCTCAATCCCTGGACCTTCCGTGCCTTCTTCCTCGGGCTCGGTCTCTCTGCCTTCGGTGCTTCCTTGGGTACGTTCGTTTCCTTCTAGTATTCACTTCGACGCCTTATATAACACAGCCGAGATCTATTATTTCAAACCAGTAGGCTCCGTCGTAATCTTCAGATCTGTTTTATTGGTTTCATCTCACCGTCGCCAGCAAACCATCGTGGTGTCCCTGATGTTCCTTGCCATTGTCTCCTACATTCTTGGATTCGCTATGGAGACATTCATCCCTCGCCGTGGTCTTTTCCGTTACTTAAACCCGGTGAGCTCCAATCACTTCCTCGTCCTCTCTGTCTCACCCCTCTCCAGCATCCTTTCAACAAAAAGGAGAATGCTTTCATTATCATCATGGCTAGTGCAGCATCAAATGCGGCCCTTGCGACAGAGGTCCTTGCTGTTCAACGCCTGTACTACAACATCAATCCCGATGCTGCAACCTCCATCTTGTTATTGTTTTCCAGCCAGCTCCTTGGCTACGGCATCGGTGGTGTACTGAGATGTAAGTTTGCCTTGGAAGGTTAAGTAAATTGTTTTCTGATGCACTGCGACAAGCAAGCAACTCTATTGTATCCCTCGAAGATGTTTTACCCTGTCGTACTTCCGTTGATGTCTATGTTTGACACATTCTTCTGTGATGGTGCGAATGCCTGTCGTAGACTTAAGGTATTCTACCTTGTCTTCGGAGCGTAGGTCGCACACAATTGTAGTTCTTTGATCGGTGGCTCACCTCGGAACTTGCAGAATCTTTATTTGGGAACTCTTCCCGCAATGGATATTCCCCCTTCTCACCGGCTTCTCGATCATCTGCCTTGCTGCTCCGAACAGCGCGACCGTCTCGCGAATATTCGGTGGAAGCAATGGTAATGAAGGGCTCGGTCTTCTATCGATCTCCTTTGACTGGCAGGTTGGCTTTAACGCAAGACTGACGCCACGCTGTCAAAACTGATTTCCCAATCCGTAGTGGATTGCCAGTGGATTCAACCCGATGGTAGTTCCCTTGAAGGCCCAGGTAGGTTAAGTCAGACTATGTAACCAATGGCTATAGCGAACAAAACAACAGCTTTCAGCATTCATCGCGTACATCTTATGCATGTGTGTGAGAAATGAATATTCCATCAACCTTATCTCATGTGCTCCTGTTAGCATCATTTTTGTCGTTATCTTTTACGACAATATCTGGGAATCCCAGAAATTCCCCTTCGTACGTGTAAGCATGCTATACAACAGACATCGCGTTGATTACAATTTAAAGCTCTCTCAACTCTTGTTCTATGAGAACGGCACCATGTACGACCAGTTGCTGATCTTGAATTCGAATTATGAGGTCGACCCCACTCTCCTCGCGGAACAAGGATTACCATACTATGCCGGAACTTGGGTGGTGTATCTCCTCGGCATCAACATGGGACTGGCAGCTACATTCACCCACTTACTGCTATGGAACCGCGACGACCTGCACAGTGCCTGGAGCTGGATGGCACCCACCAACCTTTGCAAGCAGTGGGGAGAGTTTAGGTGGAAAAACGTCAACTGGAGGTTCTGGATTGACGATGGGATGCGGGAGCAGCCCAGAGGAGATGAGGATATGGACCCTCACTATGCTCAAATGCTTAAGGTGAGCGTTGGCATATCTTTAATTCCAATGACAGATATCGAACGATTCCGTGCCCCAGTACCCTGACGCCCCGAACAGCTGGTACTGCGCTACTTTCGTGGTATCCTTTGTGGTGGCTCTGGTGGTCATCTACAAGAGCAACTCCACTTTACCATGGTGGGGCCTTGTCATGTCCGTGCTCCTTGCGATCATATCGATCGTGTTCTTTGGAGCATTGTACGCGATCACGGGTAACCTTCTCTCGATTCGTGGGTCTCCCGTCACGACCAATGCCGCTCCAGCCAACTGAGGTTGTCTAGAAACTTTCGCACAGATGGTCGCAGGATACTTGCATCCTGGCAAGCCGATGGCCAACATGTATTTTGTTCTGTATGGTTACAGTAAGTTCCCTTCCATGGACTTACAAAACACAAGTTGGCTGTCATTGTTTTCAGACACTGTCTCACAAGCAACACTGCTTCTCCGTGATCTCAAGATCGGCCAGTGTAGGCATTCCGGGCAATGCTGCCAATACCAAAGATTGATGTATCTCAACAGATGCCAAGCTTCCTCCTCGAGCGTCTTTCACTGCCCAGATCATCGGTACTCTGCTTGGTGCCATCCTGAACTACAGTGAGAGAGAGTATCCCACCCTCCCCGCAAATTCTTACATTACTTGTAGTCTTAATGAACTCTATCATCAACAGTCAGCGGGAGCTCCTGCTTTCCGTTCAAGGAACGAATGCCTGGTCCGGCCAGCAATCTCAACAATACAATTCTCAAGCCATTGCATGGGGAGGCCTTAGTCATGAGTTGTTTTCTGTCGGCATGAGGTACCAGTGGGTCTCGTGGTCGTATCTAGTCGGGCTTGCTGTCCCAGTACCATTCTGGCTCGTCCACCGGTATTGGCCCAAGCTCCATGCTGACTACTTCTACACACCTCTTATCTGGTATGTGCCCAACCTCGACATGGCAGACTCAGCTTATGTTCCCTCATCTAGCGGGTACATCGGCTGTCTTGGCGCGGGCATCAACGCCATGATGCCATCCTACTTCGCCATCGCGTTCATCTCCCAGTGGTGGGTCAGAACGCGGTACCCTCGCTGGTTCCAGCGATACAACTACCTGGTCGGTGCAGGTGTGCTCCTTCCCAGTAATTTCTGAGCGTGGCCACTCATAAGCAAATTGGCAGCCCTCGATGGCGGCGCTCAGGTCATGGTATTCATACTATCGTTCGCCGTCCAAGGTGCAACAGGCATTTCTCATCCCTTCCCCGCGTGGTGGGGTGCCACCCAGGGTGGAAATTATGATCATTGCTTGTATCTTGGCTAGATACACACGTGTAAATGTTCGATTGGAGTCAAAATTACTCACATTATACTTTAGGATTGTATACCAAGTGAACAGGTAGATAGTTTCCAAAAAAATTACCTGGGCCAAGGAGTGATCTAGTGATCGCGGATCGGGAAGCCGAGAGTGGTTCTCGACTCGCGCCGTCAAGGAAAAATGCAACAATGAGCTTTCGATGTTGGAATTTCCACGACTGGCAAGCCGTTATCTTGCCTCATTAGACGGGCTGGTCACCAGACTACTCTCCTCCCGGTTCTAGACGCTGTTGATCACATCCGCATTCTTGAGAGTCGGTCTCATCCCCTACAGCGAGTTGGCATGATGCCCGCTCCGTCGTGAAGTATACAGACGTTGACTACCGCGTCTTCGGTGATGTGGCAGGATTCCTTTTCCATCCAAGCAAGGACAACGTTGCCTGAGGTCCACTGACAAGCAAGTCAAGCCTGGGTGCCAGAAAGTAGGTCGTCCTTGTTCGTGTCAGTGACCAGCATGCCACGTACGGCTCTGAGCTCGTAGCGCATACAATCGCGAGACATGCCGTTACACACCTCTCAACCTGCTGGTGGTCCTCTTACTCCCAAGCGAGGTCAATCAGCGTCTTTGGAAAGTACCTCTTTGCGGCTTGTGACTCGGACTTCATCAACGGAGTACTCATATATCAGCTGCTCGTGGCCGACACGAGCGCCGGCCAGCAATGACTCAAAGTCGCTCGACGTACAACGCGAAAGCAGGGATACAGAAAACACATTTGTTGCCAATGCAAAAGCATGGGCTGCCTTCCTTGTGTCGACACACCTATCGTGTTCAGCATCTTCACACGTGGATCCTCCGAGTCCACCCTCTGCACCCTCGTCCTCCTTACATTGTACTATGCGCTGCACCACCGATGGGATGCGGCCGCCGTGATGCCGGGCATCAGCACCCACTGGAAAATCTATCCTGTCATCTACGGTATAAGCTGTGTGACTGCCATCGCTGCCCACACACGACCGACGTCCGGGTGGGGATTCAACCTCGTCAAATCGCTGGTGTGCATGCAGACGTTTCGTTTTGCGATCCTCAGCGCCGGCACGTTCTTTTTTCTTGGCACGTTCTGCTACCTCATGTACGTCCCTCTCCTCTGTCGTATCTTTGCACCGAAATCCATCACTCACTGTCAAGGGGTTTCGTAGATACCCGTTATTGTACGAAGCTTATCTGTATCATACAAACCGCGTCGATCATTGGCATAACCTTTCCCCATACTTTTACCTCACGTATCTCACCACCCCGGTCAACCTGACTCGCTCGCCGACTCCTTCGTTTGCCGCTCTCGAGCCTTGTCCCCAGCTCTCTTTGTCCCTCGGCACGGGCCTTTTGTCCGGTCGACACACGAAAGATCTTCCGTTTATGTGGTTCGTGCAGATGGTTACCTGTGTGCTGTTTAACCGGGTGCGCACCTCGCAGTACTTTTCGTGGTACACGCTCTTCTAGCCCCTTGTGCAGTTCTCATAGTGGAGCACGGTCGTCTGGGCTGGCACACAAGCGACCTGGCTTTCCGACGCGTACAAGCTCAAGTTCTTGGGAACGGACGTGTTCTTTACCTCTCTACATTGGTGGGCATGCATTACGGGGGGCATAGTCATTGGAGGCCACGCGCCATCAATCGTGCTTACGTGTCCTGTGTGTTCCGTGAATGATTTGCACACGTATCATGACGCTAGATTGCTCGAATGTCGCTGTACAGTGTTATACAGATCTTGTAACAGAAGCTCCTGAAAGGGTTGCCGAGACTGTACAACCTGAAGCGTGTCTATATGAGTATGTGAACTGTGCGCGCTTGAAATAGCCGAGGATAGTGTGCGGCACTGGTG